>PVHP010000776.1:0-31587 GCA_004024765.1 Zapus hudsonius | reverse complement strand
ATTTCTGTTGTTGAAAGGATTCAATAATGTAACTTTTGCACCAATTCAGACAAATACAGAGCACATAAAGACAGTAGCTGCACTGATTACTCTTTCCTATCTGTGATTTTTGGCTTCTTTCAAATAATGTGTTTCAGACTGGCTAGAGAGCCATAGGATGTGTTTACCCTCTGGATGAATGGAAGTAAGTATCCCTCACCAACCAAGTCCCTCAGCCCAGAAGCACTGGCTTCTGAAGCTCTTCATTTTTGATCCCCAAATGATAGATTCTTGGTTTGCAGAGCAATAACTATTTAGTTATTTAGCATGTCAAAATTATTCTAAAATATTTAATAAACATACTAAGCAATGTTACAGATTTTTTTCTAAGGCTGACCAATAGCAATAGATTTACCAACATAATAGTTTAAATAACCAATACAAAATCATAAATTGTTAAGCTTGATGTTTCTTTATTCATATGTTAGTAGTTATTCTTATTTTCCATTTGACTACTTAATTTCAATGTCTAGATTAAAAACACACTTGTTCTCAATAGCTTATGTTTTTATTGCATTCTGGATCTATTAGGATGCCCTGGGTAGCATCATTTACTCTGGAGGACTTTATAGCATTCTTTGTTTATTATAATTTCATGTTATGTTGTGATCAACTAAATTTTTGTGAACTATTAAATGAAATATCACTTGCCTAATTTTACAAACCTTTCTATATTTGGTTCACTGAAATGTTTAACTTATTCTTATTCTGGAAACCTTTCATATTAAGGAATTTTATGTGGAATATACCATATTACTTTTATTTTCTGTGAGCTCTAATTAAAAATTTTAAATCTTGTTGTAAGTTTTTCCTTGCTGAGACAAGCTTCTTAATCGTTAGATGCAGGTGCCCCCCACAAACATATGTGTTCTGAATGCTTTATCCCCAGCTAATAGCAGTTTTGTTGGAGGTGCATTGCTGGGGGTGGGTTTATGGGGATTATAAGCGACTCCCCTTGCTAGTGTTTGGCATACCTTCCTGCCACTGTTTTCAGTGCTGTGGGGTAGGTGATGCCCACACTTTGCTCATGCCATCATTTTCTTTGCCATCATGGAGCTTCCCCTCCAGTCTGTAGGACAAAATACAACCATTCCTTTCACAAGCTGCCTTTTGATTGGGTTCTTTGTTTTAGCAATGAGAAAGCTGATTGCATCAGTTTTGGTGCCAGAGAATGGGATCTGTCATTGCTGCTGGGACCCTGATTTTGTGGCTTTGTCTTTTAGAAATTGATATGCAGGAGGAATGGAGATGGATTTAAAATCTCTGCCTAAGAGACACCTTTCAGTAGTTTAAGTACAACTTTATGGATTCTGGTCAGAATTGGAAAGACCTGAATGTAGTAAAAACTATGGACTGTTAGGGTTGACTTACAAGGGCGATAAAGAACTGTATCAGGATTGGTCTAGAAGCAGTTTGTGTGAGAGGCTTGCTGTTCTCTGCTTGCCTGTGTCCTGAGAACTTGTGCTGGGTTGCTTTGCATGGAAATGGACTGGGGTGAGAACATGGAGATGGCACAGAAAAAATGAATTTTGGGGGCCAAAACTGCTGCCTGCTTAGCTGCAATTATTTAAGAGATTACAACCATTGAGATTGGGCCAGCTGATCTGCACTGGGACAGAAAGAAGAATGTGGAATCTTTGAAGCAAGGGGCCTGAATGCTGAAGGAGGATTCCTGCTCTTCAAAGTTGGCTTTATTCCCCCTGAGGATCAACAAGTTGGCAGCCCATCTGGCACTATGGATTATAACAAATGCAGGAAGAGAGGGTCAGTGGATTTGAAGCATGGTTTTGTTTTTTGAAATGGCCATGGGCAGTGTGAAGCAGACCTATTGGACTACTCGTGTAGAGGTCCATTGGAGCCATGAGGATGAACTGGGTGTTGCAGGGAGAACTAGTGAAATGCCAGGACTATGGGATGGCTGCCAAGGAGAGCTGCCAGCTCCAGGTGGAGTTTCCTGAGACTGTGAATAGCCAAGCTGGAGGGGAAGAATTGGTACTCCAGAGAGAATTATTGAACTTGGAGTTAGAGTTAGATGTTTGTCCTGTTTGTTCTAAGCCTTGTATCGGTTCAATATGTTTTTGTTAATCCCAATGCCATCTTTTGCAGACAAAATGTTCTGTGCCATTGTGGTTTTTTTTGTTATTATGTCTCAGTTGAAATATATTTGAGTATCATTGGGATTGATAACAATTGAGCGGAATTTCAGAGTTGAGCCGAATGCATTGCATTTGTACATCATGTGTGATTATTAGTTTGTGGGGCCAAAGAAGTATTGTGACTCCTGCCACTGTTTCCAATGCCGTGGTGGAAGTGATGTCCACCCTTTTCTAACGCCGTCATTTTCCCTGCCATCATGGAGCTTCCCCTGGAGTCTATAAGATAAAATAGACCCATTCCTTCCACAAGCTGAATTTTGGTTAGGTTCTCTGTTGCAGAAAAAAAGAAAGTTGACTACAACATGCATCCAACCAAGCACAGCTTATGGTTGGAAGGGGTTTATTTTAGCCTTACAGATCCAGGGGTAGTTCCATCCATAGCAAAAGAAGTTGCTTACTTCCATAGATCGAAAGAAAAGAAAATACAGCAAGCAAACACCAACACCAGCAAGCATAAACCAACAGAGCTCCAACTTCTGTGAACAAACCTAGTATGGCTGAACTCCAATCCATTCCAAAACTCACCTTAAGACTAAGCTTTATGATTTATCACCAGTGACATTTCCTCTTCCCCACTAAAGACTCAGGATTCAAACCTGAGCCATACATTCAAATTACAAGCTACCACAAAGTAACCTTTATTATTTTAATTTGTGTGTGTGTGTGTGTGTGTGTGTGTGTGTGTGTGTGTGTGTGTGTGTGTGTCTGTATCTACTTGTGTATGAAGGCGCTGGTGTCTCTTGCTGTTTCAAATGAATGCCCTGTATGGCTTTGCATGTGTGGCTGGGGAACTGAACCCAGCCTAGCAGGCTTGGGTGAGTTAAGTGTCTTTAGCTGCTAAGCCTTCCCTCCAGTCCCCTTTATTTTATTTTCAATTCTAAAATAGTAGATTAAAAGAAAATGGAATCTGAAATGATAGTTTTATGCATAATATGATAGCTACTGTACTATATTTAATGTTTAAGAAAAATAACTTAAAATAGAAGAACTTACCTTCAGTATTACCAATGTATTTTTAAATATATCAGTTAAAATTTTCACTTTGGCTTTGGCTGTTTCATAGTTATAATAATTGAATTGAAAAACTTTTAAGTTACTAAGAAACAATGCATCTAATATTTTAATTTTCTTTATATCTATGCATTGGACTTTTTAGTAATCATTGAAGACATGAATAATTGTCAATATTTATTTTCAACTTGGCTTGATTTAGAATCATTTGGGAGGCATACCTTTAGACATGTATGGCAGAATATTTCCAAAGAGGATAAACAGAGAAGAAAAGACCTACCCTGAATATGGGCAGCAGCATCCCACATGCTAGAGCCCTAGACACATTAAAAGGGGGGAAAATTAAAAAGTGAGCCGAACATGGGCATTAATCACTTTCCATAGCCTAACTGTGGTTTCAATGTGAACTGTTGACTTGTGTACCCACCACTATGCCTTCCCTACCATATTAGACTTTATCCCGTCATAAAACCTCAATAAAGCTTATTCAAGCCTCAATAAACCTTATTTTAAGTTAAGTTGTTTTTACCAGGCATTTCATCACTGAACTTTAGCTAATACAACATGTAATTGAAACATCAACATATTTAAAATGCAATCTGCAGATTTAGCAAAGTGTACATTTAAGAAAGGAGATTAATCTTCCTGATGTTTATTGATAAGAATGATGTTGATGATATGCTCATGACTCTCCAAATTCTTTTTCATTTTTTCCCTGTGTATAGGGAATGTGCTGTTCCTAAGCTCCATTTTCTGTTGCAGATCAGAGCCTGCCTCTCTCAGTATATGCCCAACCATTCCTCATTCTAAATGCAATGAAGCAGAAAGTCCTTCAAGTGGGAAGAGTTGGCAGGTGCCACAGCAATTTTGAGCATGCTGAAATAGGTGCTTTCTGTCTCTGCAGTGTGAGAATATGTTCTGTATTTCTGGAAAGTAATTAGGACCTGTAACAAATATTGCCACACCCATTTGACACAGCAACTTCAATGATGGATTTTTTTCTTAATAAACTTAAACATTGAAAATGAAATTACAAACATTATCAAGTATACAACAAAAATCATGCTGATGTTTCATTACTGTGCAACCTTTCACATTGTGTCCAATTGAACCATTTCATACCATGCAAGATACTCATCAAAGAACAAATCGTGATGCCTGATATATGGATTTTGGTGATGCAATTCCTAATGTATAACCTTATCTAGAAATTTTAAAAAGTGATAAACTAAAAATGGAATCTTTAAGTGCCAAACTTATTCAGTTTAGCATTGCATTTTTTCTCTCATCTCTATATGTAACCACTTCAAATTTGCATTATACCAAGGATTTATACTTTAAAAACTATATTTTATTTATTTAGACTGGAACTTGGAAATTATTAGGACTTACATCCCAACCATATCTTTGACATTTATCTTTATGAATTATAGAGGCATCCCAAACACCCTCTGATGATTTCTTTATTGCCGGACAGGTTATGCACTTTGCAAAACCAAACAGTGCAGATAGTTTTGTACAATTTTTTATCAAATTAATATTTGTAAGACATACCAAAAGTGTTATAAGTACACCGATATAATTTATGTGTATTTTTTTAAAATTGTGAATTGTTTTCTGAAGAATAAATCCAGATATTAGTGATGTTCTTCTAATAATCTAATGAATTCACTTAAGAATAATGTTTAAGTCTATTCATTAAATTCAGTTCTGTTTTATCAGTTTCTATTTAAGAAAATCAGCACTTTTAAATAATAAAATTTTAATACATTTAAGTTAGTTTCAAATGTTTCAAAAATAACTGCCTTGGTATGTGTACTATGAATTATGTGTTTAACTGTTGAATTATCACATCTTCTAATGTTTAAATCCAATTTTACCTGCTTTAAGATTTCTCTGGTGTTATCTGAATATGTCCTCTCATTTTTTTCACCTCTCCTTCTCTCTTCCCTTTTATCTTTTTCTCTCTCCTCTCTCTGAAATTTTAACAAGCTTTTTTTCTATCTTGCAATATTTGCTATGCCTTACCTTACTTTAAAGTTTTACTTTGAGTATAGCTCTAGACAGTAGCTTATGATAGCTTTTGGCAATGCACATGTGTGTGTGTGTTTGTGTGTGGTGTATGCATCTGTCTGTGTGTGTGCATGTGTGCACATGTGTGTGTGTATAAATACCAGTGTTTCTTGTTGCTACTGACAAACAGACATCTGACTTTATTTGAGTGCCTAGGGAATTGAACCTGTGTGGACATGATTTTTTTTAAGCAAGAGCCTTTTCTTGCTGAGCCATCTCTCCAGCCCTTTTTGATTGCTTTTGTAATAGAATTCATTCTTCATTATTTTCTTTAGTGCATCATTTAATTATTTTGGGGGGATTAAATTGCTGGCTCACTAACTTTCTTATTGTCATTTACTCTTTATTCAATGTGGGTGCTAGTGACAAAAATTCAAATTGAAAAATCAAGACCCACCTAGTCTAGGGCAAGGGTAAGCTTTTCTGTATGTTAAATTTGTCACTGTTTCCCCTGAAATATTTTAATTTATGTGGGGATTAAAGTGAGTAGCTTGCTCAAATACAAATGAAAAGGTTGTTTTATTCTATTTATAATCCTGACCCAACCCCTCAGAGGACTCACTGTCTCAGTCTGTGACTGAACACCTGAATATTTTTTTAATTCTCATATGACAATTAGCTGAACTTTCTATTCAATGTCACTTTTTCTGAAATATAACTAATGCTGCCATAACCATAAACTTTCAGGAATCAAAATACACTATTTTTTTCTGTACAACTTAAACTTAAATAAACAAATTATTTCTAGATTTTATATATGTAAAAGTCTCAGTACTCAGAACTCATTTAAATGTTATGGGTAAGGTACTTCAGAAGAATATTGCCTACTTTTAATTAAGTAAAAAATTAAACATTCACTACCTTACTTATACTAGTCACTGTGCAAGTATATCCTGGTTGGATGATGCAGGTATGAGGGATTTTGGTCATCATGGAACGTCAATAGGACAATAGTAGTTTACATTTTATTTTTGCTTAATAACATTTTACAAGGATAGAGCCTGCATCTTTTCACAAACTCACAAATTAAATACAAAATAATGGTTTTCACTGAAACATTCTTTTTCCCTTGTTGTTTGGTTTTTCCCTGTGGTATTTTCTTGACTGCTACCCACAACCCCACCCTTCCCTGGTCTTGTCACAGGGAAAGCATTTCTTCTCTTTGTCCCCTGCATGGCCCACTGTGACCACAGATAGGGGTTGAGACACAGCATGGTCCTGCATTTTTTTTTTTTTTTTTTGCAGTGCTGAGGACCGAACCCAGGGCCTTGCGCTTGCTAGGCAAGTGGTCATCCACTGAGCTAAATCCTAATTTCTCCACGATATATCTGCTGATCTCTTTATCACTGTCTTTTGTTATATTTCATGGGGCTTCCTTTGTATTTATTCTTCCTAGGACACTTTGAGATTCATAGATATATGAAATTATCATTTTTATCAAATTTAGAAGGTTTTTTGCCATATAATGTTTTTCAATCAGCTCCTCCAGAACT
The DNA here is from genome assembly GCA_004024765.1 of Zapus hudsonius. Lineage (NCBI taxonomy): Eukaryota > Metazoa > Chordata > Mammalia > Rodentia > Dipodidae > Zapus > Zapus hudsonius. The sequence continues at coordinate 24,815 of PVHP010000776.1, read as the reverse complement.
GTGTGTGTGTGTGTGTGTGTGTGTGTGTGTGTGTGTGTGTGTGTGTGTGTGTGATAAACAGCTTCATTCTACTCTCTTGGCTGTCTTAGGATATTACTATATTTCTGGTGGTTTCTCTCTATATTACATTTTGGAAATTCTCCATATCTGTCACTTTAAATTTACATATCTGCAGTTATATTCTCTGTGGTATCAATACACTAAATTTATTTCAAGTTTTATATATTATAATTTTCATCTTTAAATGTTCCATTTTATTCATTTTTATATCTCTTGTTTATTTCTTGGTTTGAGACTTTTTTTTTTTCAAATTCCTAATATTCCTAGGAGTTTTTGATTGAATGCTGAGGAAGATAAATCTCATATGACTGGTTTTCTGAGCTCTATTTTTTTTAAGAAATACACTTTTCTCTGACAACACCTTGGGATATGCCTGCCTGCTCACCTTATTTCTACATTTTACAAGGTTGCTCCCAGAGTATCTTTTATTCTAAAGATCAATTGTCACCATTACTCAGGGCTAGTTCTTCAAAATCAAATCTTAATAATTCTAAGAGCCTGGGTGAGCACTTCACTGCTGTTGGTAGAAAGCTGCTAATTCTCAGTCTTTTGTGGGTCTTTGAATGAAAAGATTTGCAAGCAGGCAACTGGAAACTTAGCTGTACCCACAATGTCATAACAACTGGCATACATTCATGACTCCCTCAGCAGGCTTCAGAAACTCCTGCTGCACACACCTTTCTAGTCTCAAGAAAACTGCCTCATTCTTTCCAGCTTTCCTGGTCACTCTGAACTCTGGTCTATCTCAGCACATGAGATTACGATCTCTGCACGTGCAAACCACCGCCAGCCTCTCTGCACTGCTCTGTGCACTGAAGGATACTTATGGGCAGAAACCTGGGATGAACCCAGGCCTTTCTTCATTTTCTTTCAGCTGTCACAGCTTTGAGGTGTTTGTATTTTAATGTCTGAAAACATGCTTGATTCCTCTGTATTGGTCTTGTTTTTATGTGTTTAAGCTAAAAAAAAAAAAAATTTATTCTGTCATGGCTGAAAATAGAAGTCCTGCCTCAACTGAATGACTGACAATTCACAGATTGGAGACACATAAGCAAAACAGTACATTAGTAATCCAGTTATAGTACTGTATAAACTAAATAGATCATTAGTAGTCCAGGTATAGTATAGTAGCAACCAAGGCAAGGCTTGATTTTAGTGACTACAGAAATGACAATATACACCACTGCAACAGAAATCTGTCATTATCATAAACAGTTTTTCTGAGAAAGATAGAGACACTTAGTTGTCACTAATTAAGATTAAACATTGGTATTTTTAAATTAGTTGTGAGAGTCATCCATAGGGTGAAAGGGTGATAAAGGTGGAGTGTTGACATTTGTGGTGAGATCTGAGGACTAAGGCATTGTCACGTCTAGTTGACGGAGCGCTCGCTTGAAGACAACTGAGCTCCACAAAGCATCTGTCTGAGCACATCCATGTGACTTCATTTAAAGCATTTGTGTTTACAAATTGACCATGAGATCCCTGCCAACTAGAGGGATTGCTAAAGCTTGAAAATATCAGAGATATATTTCAGAAAATCCTCAATGTATGACTACAAAAATAAATTAATATGATTTTTGGAGATTATAGTTTATATTGGTCTGTGCTAGTAAGGAAGTGTTGAAGTCAACTTTCTCTGTTGCTGCGCAGAAAGAACCCAAGCAAAAGTGGCTTGTGGAGGAATGGGTTTATTAGGCTTACAGACTCGAGGGGAGACTCCATCCTGGCAGGGTAAACAGTGGATGAGCAGAGGGGTGGACATCACCTCCGCCATAGCACTGCAAACAATGTCAGCAAGGTGTGCCAAACACTGGCAAGGGGAAGCTGGTTTATAATCCCATAAACCACCCACAACAACACAGCTCCATCAAGGTTGTAAAATCCAAGCTGCCATCAGCTGAGGATCTTTCAATCAGAACACATTCATTTGTGGGGGACACCTGGATTAAACCATGACAGGAAGGGAAACTACCTTAGGTTATGCAGAGACTTTCACACTTAAGTACATGATTTGGTTTTTCTTCCATTTTTAAGCATTAGTTTTGAAGTATGCAATAGATCAAAAAGACAATTTTCACAAAATATCAGTTTTTCTTTCTATAGCCCTAGATTTAATGATTTCTAAGGGGACAAATCATTTATGCTAAACTCAGATAAAAAGATGCATGACAGTATTATAGTTTGTCTTTCTAACAATGTATTGTTCTTAATTTTTATAAAAACTACTTAATATCCTTTTTGTTATAAGAACATAGGTAAAATACTGAGGGTCCATGAGGTAAAACTTAGAAACTTCTGGTGCAATAATGAACAGTTTCATCCCAAAAATTTTTGTTACTATGTTGATCTTGATTTTTATGTAGCTCATTTAAAGTGTCCTGAGTGAATCCTCCAGCATTTCCAATTTCCATGATTTGAGATCTACTACTTTAATAGCTAATTTAAGTGTCACTTAAAATAATTCATAAACATCAATTGTACTTATTATTTTATAGTTGTAATATTTTGAGAGTCTTGAAACAAATATGTAATTATCACAAAGTGTAACAATTATCCAGTGTTCAACACATCAATGGCAGAGTGTAACTGGCTGAGATTTGCCCATCATGATTGTCCAAGCATAATATAAATGCTTAGTCAATATTACCCAGTAACATTTTAGGTCTTTAAACTAGATCTGTATTTGCTAGAATACTTAGAAAAAAGGTTTCTTTGTGGTTAGTTGGGCACAATTAAGAATCCTTCTAAGCTCAGAGTATAGTTGTAAAAATAAAAGCAATCCTCAACATAAGTCAGAGCTTTTTATTAAGAAAATAAGAATGAGACTGAAATGTCAACAGTAGCCCAGGATAGTAATTTTCTGATTATTGGTGTATAGCAGCTATACATATTTTTAATGCTGTAACATATGTGATTGGTTCAATTAAATAGCCTATAAGTGCAGAATTAATCCTGGTTAAATATCTTATTTTCAAAATTATTCTTTACTTATGCTGTTTCCTAATCAGACTTCTGATTTTAACTTCTTTGCCCCTTCCTCCACAGCCTTGAATGGAAACTCTTGTTGAATTCTGGCAGTAGAGTTTTGACACTGAACAGACCTATTCTAGCAAAGGGAGAAATAAATCACATGTGCTCCAGCATCAATGGAGTAACAGAGCTATGTTCTACCTATCATCAAAACTAACATGTTGGATTTTCTTTTTCTTTGTTTCTTTCCTTTTCTTTTTTTTTTTTTTTGTTCATAGAATATGTTGGCTTACTTCTCATGTTTTCTTTTGCCATAATGAGTCTGCCTACAATTAAAACACCTATAAAATATCCAGGCATCCTTTAGGATTGAAAATTGAATAAATGTGTAAATCATTTAAAATTATTAGTAATGATGAGAATTTTTCTACTGGATTTAAACATGCAACATATACCAATATATACTACTAAATTTTCTCCCAAGATACTTGGGAATTTGAGGTTTCCTGAGCACAATATTAAAAGCCTGTTCAGAGGCAGTGATATCTATTGAATCCAGTTATTTACTTTCTGATTATTTTTGTTTCTTTGTTTTTGCCTGTGTGTTTAAGGATTAAAACGAAGTGAGTCAAACATGACTGGAAAAACACAGACCAGCAACGTGACCAACAAGAATGACCCCAAGTCCATCAACTCCAGGGTTTTTATTGGAAACTTAAATACAGCCATCGTCAAAAAAGTCGACATTGAAGCAATTTTTTCAAAGTATGGAAAAATAGTCGGATGCTCTGTTCACAAAGGCTATGCATTTGTCCAGTACATGAGTGAGCGACATGCGAGAGCTGCGGTGGCTGGAGAAAATGCCAGAATCATCGCAGGCCAGCCGCTGGGTAAGCCATGCTTTCACTGTGTTCATTTTATTCTCATGTCTGCACATGCTATCTATTGCCTACCTGACTAATTATACTGCTTGAATATTTATAACTCATATTGTATTATTCTTCTCATTTTATTTTACATATTTTTTCAACAGGTTTACACACTTTCGTTCAAGTCTTCTTGGTCATATGTTTAAACTTTACTAATTCCAGCTGGACTACACTAATAAGAGATATGCAACAAACTTGACTTTGATTTAAAATTATATGCATCTTTCAGAAAACATATGATAAGAAAAATGACCTCACTTGTTATAGTATTGGCTTAAATAGGTTAACTCATTTTCTTAAATTCTGGCTGTTATTGTGAGGAGAAAGAAACCAAATAGGAAAAGGATCTCCATTTTCTAAAACTGGAAAGAAGTTTAAGTCACTTTTTCTTCTGGGGATAGGAATTCATATTTTTCAGTTAGACACAATGATCAATTTGTGCCTGACACCAACAGAATTACATAGAATTTTTGCAAAGTAAAGAATGCAATGTGTAGCATAATTGAAATAAGGAGTAATTGTTGTGTAATTAAGAAGACTAAAAAATAGAAATTAAGTTACCATTTGATGTTTTTCTATATGATTAAATATGTAAATATTTATCAGTGTTTCATTAATTTATATTTTTGTTTTAATTCATATTTCAAACTGATTATACAGGTCTTCTTTTGAGTATCCAAGATATCTTCAGAAATAACTTTTACATACAGCCAACTATTCTCGCCTTTAACTTCTCTCTCATAGTAATCGAAATCCCCATTTATGTAGTGTTTCAAATAAAAACCTAGGTGTGAACTTTGATTCTTTTTTCTGCCTAAATTCCCACCACAATCCATCATCAGGTTTTCTTGCCAGTACATCCTGAACCCAGTCACCTTCCCAATCTGCGATGCGGGCCTGCTGGGACACCTCCACTCTATTCCAGAGGACCGTGGAAAGAATCCCCCAGCTGTGCATTTTCAAATTTTTGCTTTGTTTTCTTAAAAGAAAAAAAATGCATGAGTTATATTGTCAACCTGCTTTCATGCTTCCAAGGCTTTGTCATACAGACTAAGATTTACATTCCCTAGCCTTGAGCCCTGTGAATCTGCACACTGTCATATGTTCAGAGTCTCCCCTGGGTTCCCTTTCTTGCTGAACTGCTCTAGTTGGGTTGGCGGCCTAGACATCTCCTGCGCTCAGTAGGATGGGTCCGGTTTCTGATCCCTGGGTCTATCAGCTAGTTGTTTGTTTTCTATCTTATTATGTACTTAGCTCATAATTTACCTCAACAGAAATGTAGTCCTGACCAGCCTAAAATTGAGTTGTTTCGACTCCCTTGCTTTCACTATATTTAAAATTTACTTAATATTTGTATAGCTTTTGTTACTATCTGGAGGAGATATTTAACTTCATGATAAGACCATTTTATGCCCACAAACATAAAGCCAAAGGAGAATATGAAAGAAAGAAGCTGAAAGACCTGAGAAATCAACTGAGAGAAATTACATCAATACAGAAAGAAACATGCTTGGATTAATGACGCACTCCCACCATCCAAGCAAGCAGTAAGGCCAGAAAATGGAGACTAAGAAATCTTAGTAAATTTGTGTTACCTAGTGAGAAAGAATAAATTTGAAAAAGGTATTGCATTTATTAAAATGTAAGTGAAGTCTGAGTCATATTTCTGAAGAAATAAAACTAAGAATGTTTTATACGTGTCTGATATTTTGACCACAAAACATGCCTTATATGCAGACATACAGTTGTAGTCTGTATTGTTCAGTTTTTCATTCAAAAGGAAAGGTGATGTTTTTCAATAGGCATTTTTAAATTTTTTTTCTGATTATATCCATTCTGAATAGTTACCTTGTCTTTGGATGCTTCTTAATATTTGTTCTACTTTCAAAACCACATTTGTGGTCATTGAATATGAAGTATTTTGGGGTTCAGGAAGAGGCAGCTAAATTTGTGAACAAAAAAGGTTGGGTCTGGTCATATTGTTAACAAAGAATTAAAAAACAAAAACAAATGCAAGAAGGTTAAGTCATTAATTATTCAGGGCATGACTATAGACACTTGCAAGATGGAACCCATGCACAGAGATATAGAAAAATCAAGTGTAGAAGGCACAGCATCTGTCTCAAGTGGCCCCAAGAAAGAAAGTCAGAAGTGCTGATGGTTTGGGAATAGGAGAAGGGGCCAGCAGTGAGAAATGGGAATTAGAGATTTGTACTCATGGTCATCCTCAGTTTAGAGAATTACACAGGTATCAGGCCCACCATTTAGAGGAGGCACCCAGGTACGTGGTAGATGTAGAGTATAAGGAAAATATGCATGTGGTAGTTTCAGAGACCAGAGAAAAATCATGCATGTGATTGAAGTGAAAGTTACCCCAAAGTATAAAAGCAGTGGCAAGCAGAAAAAAGTACTGAGACCAAGAAGCAGTGCCTTGCTCTTCCCCCCACACAGCCAGGCTAGGGAGGGTGGGGGAGCCAGACTCACATGTATCCAAGCAGAGATCACAGAACAGAGCCAGGGGATGCAAAGGGAGAGAGAAAAAAAGCCGAAAAACAGCATTCATAGTCTATTGAACATGTATTCGTTCATCAAATTCAGATATGCACCGGTTAGACCAGATTGGTTTGCAGATTTGAAGGAGCAGGCTCCAGAGCCAGCCCACCTGGGTAGCATGTACGGGGTAGTGTGTGTCTATGGGCAGCAGGGGGCACTGCAGCGGCTGTCGAGGAGTCTCAGTCAGACATGACTTTCATTCCTGCCATGGCAGGTGGCATTGATTCTCTCTGAGCCTGTTTCTCACTGAAACTGCCTACAAGAAGCAAGTGTCCTATATCTCCTTCAGTTTTTCTATCATAAGGAAAGGTGAGGCTGTTCAAGAGGCATTAGTTTTTTCCAGTTTTTTTTTTTCATTTTTTACTTATTCCCATTCTGAACAGTTACCTTGGCTTTGGATCTTTTTTACCATTTGTTCTACTTTTAGAGCTACATTCTAGCTATTTGGAAGTCCACTTTTTGCTATACAGATTTCTATAAAACTCTACGTCCTTGTAGAAATGTTTTTGATCATGTCTGACTTTTAAAAACCAATTAAAATATAAGAAAAATTATTTTAAATAGAATATGCCTGATTTTTAGGGGTCCTGTCCCCCATCACCACTCATCTATCACTATATTTTTGTTTTCGTTGTTGTTTGTTTTTTTGAGGTAGGGTCTTGCTCTAGCTCAGGATGACCTGGAATTCATTCACTATTTCATCTCAGGGTGGCCTCAACTCACCATGACCCTCCTACCTCTGCCTCCCAAGTGCTGGGATTAAAGGTGTGTGCCACCATGCCTGGATGATCACTATCTTTTATCAGAGATGACAATGGATAAAGAGAAATAAATGTCCACACAAAACTTTAGTGCCTTACTCAGAAAGCCAAGAGGTACTTTACTTTGGGAAACAGGATGAAGTGGTACCTCTAATAATATTCTAGGTCCTTTTTGAAATAATTCCTTGGATATTTTCCTAATGTGTCTTATAGATATCTCCAGAGCATATATCTTAATCACACCTTATACCTGAATCCAAGACAAAGACTTTGTTCATTTACTGGAAATCTATTTTACCAAATACTGCCTAAGTAAATGACTGTCATATAAAAAAGTGCCTTATAATTTGACTAATAAATAACCTTTATTTTTCAGGTCAAGCATCTGATACAACCACCTTTGCTTAAGCTAAATCACAAAGAATTCTCACAAAGGAACAATAGCCAGTCATTCCCTGTAGGAAGTAAAATCCTCAGTCTTTCCCAATAAGACCCTTACCTTCCAAGCTGTATACCCACCTTCAGAATCTAAGTACTATACATCTATTTTGTAGAGGAGAGCAATGTTTAGGTTAAAGTAAATCAACCTGTAACTTTTTTACTATTAGCTTTCAAATCATTTTTGTAAATGTATATGTCCCTAATGCACAGAAAATTACTCACAAATATCAACAACAGGCTATAACCACAAGAAATACATACTTTCTGAGCACTCTCATTTTCCTTTGAAAAATTAATATTTATTAGGCTTGGCACTTAGGGCTTTATCTATGTTTGTCATTTAATCTTAAACAGTGAATATTCATACTCCAACTTCTGTAGAATCTTTTCATTATCACCATGTGTTTAATTTTTTTATAAAATTTAGATTAGTAAACATCAATAGTACTATGAAAAAATCAGCATATTAATCTGAGTTCTTAAAGTTTTATGAAATCATAGACACCTCCTAAATATAAGAATAACATATATACAATGAAACCTTAAACTTATTAAATGAAACATAAAATATTATTCTTGAGTGTTTTGATGCTGTAAGTACAATTGTCACTACGTGTACAAGCTCAGTGAAAATCGTATAGCAGTTTGATGGATTAATGTGTTATAAAGGTAGTGTCATGAATAAAGGGAAATCTCCTGAATGAATTCAAGTTTCACATGATAGAGTTGAAAGGGAACATGTGGAAAAGGACGTAAGGTTGATAAGATTTAATAACTTGTTTGACATTGGGTGAGAAAATAGAAGACTCAGGACAAGACTCCCATTTCTGTGCTGGTTTCTTGCTGGATAGTCTGCCTCCTAAATATGTGCATTATAGAGAAGGAATGTTTATGGGACTTTTGTTGGTATGAAAGTATTAGTCCTTTTATACTGGAAAGATGTCTCAGTAGTTAGATGTACTTGTTTATAGTGTCTGTCAGCACAATTTCAATTGTTCGGTAATCTTATAAAGCTAGATATAACAAGTTTTGCATGTTTCAGAAGTTTGTTTACAATGGCAAGAAGCCCTAACACATCCATTTATGTTCTCTCTTTCTCTCTCTCCTACCAAATAAATAGATAAAAGTAAAAAATAAATGTATGAGTCCAGGAATCAGTATATTCTTATCAATGATCACTTACATGGATACAGGGATACATGGGATATGTTGTTCCATGTATTTCTAAAATCTTGCATATACAGGCCTAAAAGTAAATGAAGAGATTTTGCAAAAACAGTACAGATTTTGAGACATCAACTCAAGTTTTGTTAAAGCTGTATGAATGGATGGATTCACAATGTAAAGTAGAAAGAGTGTTAAGAGATCATTGGACAATTTTGAGTTTATAGAGAAATCATTGGGCTCTTAAAAATGAACATTCTGGCTAAACCCTCTGAAAAAATCAGAATCCGAATGATTTTCATGATTTGCAAGTGTGCACTGTCTGACCCCACCCTGCGTTTGCACTGGCCTCCAGCCTGAGGTTTCGACCAGAGTCCACTGTTCCCCTCACTTCTCCACCCACCATCACCCGTTGCTCTATACTGTCATGCTCTCCTAACTGGTCATGCTGTCCTGCTTCTCACTCTGGACAGCCTGGAACAAGCTCAAACCTACACCAAAGATTCCGCCACTATAGACCTAGCTGTTGGACTGGCCAGAGTTCCTTTCCTGTCTCCTCCCCATGCAGGTGCTCTTCAAAACTACCAAGAGTGCAGGCAGGAGCCAGGCGTGGTGGCACATGCCTTTAATCCCAGCACTTGGGAGGCAGAGGTAGGAGGATTGCTGTAAATTCAAGGCCACCCTGAGACTACATAGTGAATTCCAGGTCAGCCTGGACTAGTGCGAGACCCTACCTCAAAAAACCAGGCAGATGTGCTTATATTAACTGGATCGTTTGATATCTTGCTGCACCACTACTCCATTCTGTAGGGCCACAAGACAGAGCTGGCCAAAGTTCATGCCAAAGACAGTGTCGCTTCTGAGTACTTTGTGATCAGTGGTTCTGTGACTGTTAACATGGACTCCTGGATGCAGATACTGGGCAAAGAGTCAGGAGAGCTGGGCTTGCTGGGCCTGGGGTCAGCAATGTAAATTTGGAGAAATAAATCCAGATCTGCTGAAAGGGAGGACCAGTGGAAAAGACTGCAGAAATCCACATCAGAAAGAAACCCATAAAGGCTCTGGTTGAATCTTCTACTGCCAATACTTCCGTGTATGCAGGTCACCACTGTGTATATAACCTGTGCCAGCCATCCAGTCAGTTAAAGAACAGGACATCAGTAGCAAAACAAAAAGAAAACAAATTCAGATATATGACCCATCAACTGTAAGCAGAATCATAGTACTAGGGTTTGGTTATGTTTCTTTTTTGTGTGCTTGTTTGTTTCTGCCCTCAGGCATGCCCTGTTGTGGAGTTATAGAGGTGGTGAGATGATTGAGGTGAGATCTGATGGAAAGAGGCAGGACTGGCACCTCCACTGGCTGTAGTTTCCAGCTTCTTCCTGTGTGTCTTCCCTCCTGCTCACTCCCAATGGGTTTTCACCAGAGCTGCCTCTGCCTGTCCTTCTGATAGACAGCTTGTCCTGGGCACTTTGCCTCTGTTGGGGTTAGGAATAACAAAATGTAAATGTTCAGCTTTTTTTTTCAAACTTACTAGTTCATGTTGGTGTTTCTAGCTTGTTCTTTGTAACTAGCCCTTTCAAGAGAAGAGAGGGGAGAAGAATTGTGGGGACCAGGCAAAGGAGGGAAAAATGGAAGAGACAGGGATAAAAAAATAACACATACTTGAAAATGCCCAAATGAAACCTAAATCTATGTATGCCAACTAAAAATTGAAAAAAAAAAATAGCGTTCTAAACAGATAGCACAGAGATGAGCCATAGCTCATCATACCTAAACAAGGTGTGATGTTTCTGGAACAAGTGCCTGACAGAAAAAGAGGGAGCCTTGCCTGGAGAAATATGCCACTGGACTTCTCCATCTCCTCACATCTAGATTAAACAGGAAGAAGAAAGAAGGAAGTGCCTAGGATACTAGAAATAAAGTTTACATGAAAAAAGGGTGGGCTTCCCCAGCCAAAGGCCAGCGGTTGCACAGGGCCCCAAGAGTTGGGCCACATATTGTCATTCTTTGGTTTTGATAACAGACTTCACCTGACAAACTGATATGTTCACATGCATTGGCTGGTTAGAAGTGTGGAGGGGCTCTCTTCTGTCACTCAGATGCCATTGTGAGTGGAAGTTGCAAGAAAGCATGGGAGAAGAGTCAGAAATCCTAAAGTACTGTCATTGGTGGAAAGAGTTTTCAAAAGTACCTTGGTGGGACACTCAGGACCATCCCTTCTCTAAATCACTCAAGTTTCCAAAATTGTGAGCTAAATATATTTTTCTGATGAAGGCATCCTGCTTTATGTGTTTTATTATAATAATAGAAAATCAACTAGTACTCATGAGTTTCCTAAATTTCAGTATTAGATAAGAGATTACTTAGCTATAGAATTTGAGTCCCCATTGCTAGACAGCTAATGATTTTCAAATTTCTATATTTTATATCTCAGTGTTTCATGCTTGTTCTTGAATATAAAAACTGTGACTGTGATAGCTTAAGCACATTGTCCTTAATATGAAGCTTCTTTTCCAGATCGTTATTGTCTGATCACTGAATCACATTGTTATTGATTACAAGAGAAAAATGCATCTTGCTAAGTTTCCCTGCCTGTCCTTAAAAAAGAAAATTGGCATGATGGCAGTGTTCCAAAGATTAATTGCAAGTCAGTCATTGCAATCCTTGGCAGAATGGTTTTATTCGCTTGACTGTAGTATGCCTCAAAACTTTAGTCAGTAATTTCACATACCTATTTAATATAAAATATTCTGTGTATTTCAGCAGAAACTTTTCCTATGAAATGCTACCAAAGTTTATGATTGAGAATGTAAATAACAATATACTATATATTATTTTCAAAAAACATAAAATAAGACATTATTTGTTTGCTAAACCTTACTTAAAATTGCAGTGTACTTTTATAAACAAGTATAAGGGTACTTGTTTGATTCCCCAGTACCACCCACATAAAGCCAGATGCTCAAAGTGGCACATGTGTCTGGAGTTCATTTTCAGTGTCTGTAAGCCCTGGCGATCTCTCTCTCTCTCTCTCTCTCTCTCTCTCTCTCTCTCTCTCGCTCTCGCTCTCGCTCTCGCTCTCGCTCTCGCTCTCGCTCTCTTTCTCTCTATCTCTGTCTCTGTCTCTATCTCTCTCTCCTTGAAAATAAATAAATGCATAAAATATTTTTTTTGCATTTGCTTTTCTGTGCACATTTAATTTCTTTTGGTAGTTAAAACAGATATAACATACAATTGACCATTTTTTTTTCCTTTATTGTTCATAATGAGCTACATTGTTTAGTGGGCCAACCATGAGTTGTTATCCCCAATTCCCCGTTGCCCCCCTTCCCCATCCCCAGTCAGCTGGATATCCTCCTCTGTGGGCCTTCTGGATCAGTCTTTGTGGTAGGGGACCATGGATAGCCCAGTCTTCAGCCAGGTTCTCCTGACCCAAGTGTGTTGTTACTGAGGGTTGCCAAGTGTCTGATATTCTCCCCCACCACGGCTCTCACAATCTTTCCGCCCCCTCTTCCGCTCAGTTCCCTGAGTCGTGGTGAGCGAGTATTGAGGCTGCTATGGTGTTGTGAGCTTAGGGGTTTGTGTGTCGAGATTCATTGGTTTCTATCACACTGGCTTGTCTTTTGTTGATTGAATGTCGATGGCTGTGGGTCCCTTGTTCATCCAATCATTCTCTGTGGGGTTCCATATGGATCCTCCCCCGTATGACTGTGGTGGCTCATCTCATGCCAGGATCTCAGCTTTCTGCCTGCAATCGGTTGGTAGGGTTATATGGGCCACAGCTCCCTCGCTGTATCCTGAAAAATACAAACATAATCTCCATCGGAGAATAAGGACAATTGACCATTTTAACCATTTAAGTTTTAATGCAGTTCAAGAAGTAAATCTATTTTTATAGACGTTGGAGCTCAACCTTCTAGAATTTTCATCTGTATTGTGAAAGTAGGTCATAGTCTAAGATCTTGATTATCTTCTGTCTCTGGGATTATTATGTTTATCTCAGTTTTTAAATTCTGTTCCAGAACACATAAAGACAGAATATAAAGAACACATAAAGAAATAAAGAAGGAATATAAGCACAATATTTACTCAATCAGTGTATCTAATTTTGGGCAATAAAGATAAAATAAATAAATAAAAATAAAAAAGTAATTAAGCCGGGCGTGGTGGAGCACATCTTTACTCCCAGCACTCAGGAGGCAGAGATAGGAAGATTGCTGTGAGTTCAATGCCACCCTGAGACTACATATTGAATTCCAGGTCAGCCTGGGCTAGAGCGAGACCCTACCTCGAAAAACCAAAAAAATAAATAAATAAATAAAATAAAAAAATAAAAAAAAATACTTGAATGAGTGAAATGGTCCATGAGTACTATTAACATGAGTATGTTTTATTTAATGTGGAATTCTCAGTAAGTTATTTCCTTTAAATGTAAATAACATGTAAAGCAATATTTCAATTAGAGTAGTATTTTTCCTTAATGTTAGCCTTATAGATTTTTTTTTACTGAAGAGAAATTAAAGCCAAATTTTTTAGTTCTTTAAATAGTGACACATATCCCCAAGTCTATCTTTTGCAACTTTTTCCTTTTTAAAGAACATTAATTCTCCATATGTCCAGAAGATATTTTCCAATACTCCCAATAGATGCCTGAAACTGCAATTATCACCAGGCTCTCCTTGCATATACATACCTATGTTAAAGTTCAATTTATAAATTTCAGGAAAAAAATTAACAAGAATACCCCATAATAAGACACAGCAAATGAAACCATATATACTGAGAATTGCTTTAAAGTATGAAATTTTATTTCTAAAAATATTCTTTAGTATTTTGTATTCAATTGACTGTGGGTAACTAAAACTGCAGCAAGCAAAGTTCCTGATCAGCAATGACTTCAGTACCTATAGTCAAAGCATGCCCTCGTCCTTACTGGGAGTGAGATATCACTTCAGGTATGGTGCCAGTCACAATTGTATTCCATTTTTAAGTGCTTGATCTTGATTTTTAGTGCTCACTGTGCTTATGCAGCCCTGGAGTGGCCTGTAGCCCAGCACAAACTGTTTCTTCAGACTGTAACACATCAAGACTGTGTCCCCAGATTGTAACATATGTATCCAGACTGTCTTTGTTCCACCACTGATTTCTCCTCTTGTTTCCAGGCCATATTGGATGTCTCAGGATATTTACTGAGACACATTTACATTTATCATGTGTGTGGGAAACACGATTTCAAAATAATTAAAGTGAATGGAGAGTTAGTCTTTTGGTTTTGCTATCTTCTAAGTACCCATCATAGAATTATCTTGTGTTTTATATCATAAAAGAAAGTTTTCCATAATTTAATTTAGTTACTTCTGTATTTCAAATACTCTAGCACGTCTTTTGTACCCCAGTCAAAAGAGAATATTTCTTTTCATCTGTGATTCTTGGCACTGGAATGGAACTGAGGAGGGCTCAATTCTCTATGATTGTGTTGCATCCATCATATTCAAGAATCTCCAAAACAAAAAGAAGAGCAGAAAGGAACTATACAATTATGAATTATGAGAATTTTTAGAAAAAGTATTACTTCCATAACATAGAATCCTTATAACTTGTATTTGGTTATTAAATTAACTCTAATAAAATAAGATGCAGTACTGATATCACATACCATTGATTTTTTAATTCTATGTTGTTAATATTGGAAATGTTTATTATATTTTAATCTAACTGATACCATTAGAATGTATTTTTTCTTAACCACCTTATTATAAGCTCTAATGAACTTTTTGAGTGCTTTACACTGACAGATCTTAGGATTGAGGTCACACAATGTCTCATTTGCACTAAAATATCAAGTAGAGGTTAAGACTAATTTAGGTGGGAGCCAATTTTTTGTATCTACTGATTACAATGGGTGATTGCACACATGCTATAAATAAGCATTTATAATATTCCTTTTCTGATTCTTTACCCTGGTGTAGTGCTTACAAAAACAGTACTCTATGAACCTTAGAATTCAGCTATTAATGCAATCACTCAAATAAAACTTATCTAAAAGCATAATTCATATTTTAAACCTGGAGATAAGAAACAAATAACTTATTTTTGCCTTACAGCTTAAGAAGTGTCATCCCATGGCCATATGGCTCTACAGTCTGTGCCTCTGAGAGGTGGGGCATCATGACAAGGAGGTTATGGCACAGGAAGCCATCTTCTTCACAGCTTGGGGAGCAGGGACAGAGAACCTGGGTAGACCATTAGCTTCCTTATGACATGTAGTGAAAGGAATGTGAAGCTTTTTTTCACAAAGAATCAGTTTCTTTATATAAATCATGGAAAAAGTAATCAATGCTTAAGACAAGAGAATAATGCAAACTTTGAAGCTTTGGAACCTTATTTCTTGACATAGTATAAGGACTAGTGCACAGTCTAACAGAATCCTAGTGCTGCAGGAAATCTTACGTGTGTAATTTGGCTGCACACTCTATTTATTAGTGAATACAAGACATAGGCAAACATAATGTTAAGGTGAATGAAAAGAATTTGGGTACAGCTAATGCAGATCCTAGGTGTAGTGACTGTAGATCCTATCACTGAATTTCAGAGATTCAAAATTCCTTAAAAGAGGATAAGTAGGTTTGGGAAGGAACATCTTCTTAGAATAAGGTTTTGAGCCAGAGTCCTAACTGAGGTAGGGAAAGGTTCTGTAGAAGGATCCAGGTTATTGAAAGGAGTGGAGGGAATAAAATGGGTGGCAGGTTGTAAAAGGTTTTGAAAGCATTCTGCTATGTCCAAGTGTTAAAAAGCAGGTGAGAGAGTGTCATCAAGATAATGAACATTGACTTTAAAGGATCATTTACGTTGGTTGCACAGCATTTGACTTACTGCTGTGTCCTTCATTATGCAATGTGCCATGTAGTATTAGTGTTGATATATTCAATCACATGTTCATTCTGTTATCAGTTATGACTTCTGAATTCAGCCACATCATCAACATAGGTGAATTCATATGGAAAACTACAATTACACAGATTTAGCCCATTTGTTACAAGCAGTGTGTCGCTCTGTTTTTCTGCAGTGTTAGGTATACAATTCAGAGCCTTGAGCATGGTAACTGAGCAACCTTCCAATGAGCTCACTTAGGACCATAGTCTACCAATTATCTTACCACTTTATTTTAGTCTGTGAAAACACAGAAAAAATGATTTGTCTTTAATATTGTCCTGCTTATTGTGTTTACTGATTTAAAAAAAACATAACTGGTGAAAAAAGCCTTTGTTATATTCATATATTTAATAGACTGACTTTTATAGATATGTTTTCCCAATTGAAATTACTCCTTTTACATGTCCAAACACCGCTAAGATTATAAGTAAGAAGAGAGATTTGTATATATAAGTGTTAACTTAAAACTCAAACACTTGGTTGATCTGAAATATATATATTTGCAGTCAGCTTTCTTGTTGCTGACAGAAAAACCAGACCAAAGGCAGCTTGTGGAGGAAAGGGTTTATTTTGGCTTACAAACTGGAGGGGATGCTCCATGGTGACAGGAAAAACAATGGCATGATAGACATCACCTCTGCCAAAATCAGGTGGACAACAGCATCAGGAGAGTGTGCCAAACACTGGCAAGGAGAAGCTGGCCAGAATTCCCATAAACCCACCCCCAACAACGCACCTCCATCAAGGTTTCAATTCCTAAATTGCCATCAGCTGGGGATCAAGCCTTCATAGCACATGCATTTATGGGGGACACCTGAATCAAAAACCACCACATATATTAGTTTTAAAAAATCACTGAAACCTTGCTAAAACAAAGAAACTAAGGATATAACATTTTAAGTTGATGTTTTAACAAATCTATTAGTTCAACTCTTTTATCCACCTTCTGTTTGAGGAAATATTATTCCCTTGCATATGCCTTCAGCTTCAAATAAAATATAATCTCTGAACATCTAGAAAGTACAGATTGACAGAGGGCCTATTGTGAAACAAACAGTTCACATAACCACTTTCAACAATGTATTCTATTATATAACCCCATGAGAACTGCACAGACCTGGTGGGGATTTTTAAGTCATAGAAATCTTACAGAAAATATCTAAAATGTGCTTCTGGTAATAAAGAATATTTTAGCAATGCACTGTTATATTACTCTATCACTGTTTGTAACAATGATATCAAGAAACAGATACTTAGCTTTTGCTTCCACATCTAAAGAACATATACTACAATCATGTTTCTTCAACATTGCCTGATAATTATCGAAAGCTTCTGCTTTCCATGATAGATGAAGACCTCAGTCTTGAGCTAATTTGAATGTTATTGGCAAAAATCATAAGTAAATATTTGAACATGTATACCTTTGAAATTATCTAAATCTTTAAAACTATTAAACATTTTAAACTTTTGTCTCTTTAAAGAAATATCCAATGCAGCCTTACTTTGTACACATTTAATTTTCAGATATATTTTATTGCATTGGCATTCTGAGACATTAACAATTTCAGAATGCCATATAGTGAAGATGGTTATGTTTGTTTTCAAAAATCTATGCACATAGGATAAAAGGTCTTGAACTACACACAAAGGAGAAGTACAAGCCACCCTGTTTTTTTTTCTGTAGTTACAAACATATAATTCCATATTTATTTGCATTTATAGAAATTTTCTTTATATGTAATTAACTTTGATCAACCCTAACAAGTTTATGATGCATTTTACCTGTAGTACCACACTTACCTATTTATAATGTCCTTCATGGAAATCAGAAAGCAGATTTAATTCATCAAATTTGAAAAATAGGAAAATCCAAAGGCATACTAGATAGTAAAGATATGTTCCCATGAACACAAAGGTTTCATAATTTCCTAGTCTTTTTTTCAAATTTATATAAATGTATCCTTAACTCTATGTAGGAGATCTGTTATTTATTTACAAAATGTTCATCCTCATTCCTCATGCCCATCAGTTCAAAAGTGTTAAAAAGTCAATATCTGTTGAATGTAAAGAAAGAGACACATTTTAGGTTTTCAGTAATTAGATCTACTTAAAATTCTGTAGACAAATGTTAATTAGCAAACCTCTGTGATAGAATGAATTATAGAACTAGTGGTCTGTCATCCAGGGAAATGCATGGCCTCACATATGATAGAAAGCATGGGGGATTTGCTTTATGTTTCTAAAAATTGCTTATTTGACTCAATTACTGAACCTGAATTAGGAAAAGTAATGCAACTTTGATGTCAACTATCCCTGGAACTCCTTAGCAACATTTATAGGGATTTTATTAATTCTATATTTTTATTATAAATAATCTCTAGGAAAAAAGATAGACATAGTAACAGGTAAAACATGCAACCTCAGCTGTCCTTCCATCCTAGGGTCAAAGTGTGGGAAAGTAACTTGGGAGCTGATTTCACAGTGCTCTTCTACAATGATCACTATGGTCATTGCAATGTTGGAAGTCCTGGTGGTAGGTGCTCATCTGCATGATAGAAGCTCTGCAGAGCAGAAGAATGCCATGTTCCACCATTGTGAAATAAAGTGACACATAGAGCAAAATATTGGTGACCACCCCTAGAGATGTATAATTCTAGAGTAAAATGTGATTGCAAATTGAGGTAGTAAGTACAAGTCAATATGTAACATGTGCTTAATAAGCATATAAGACAGAGCAAGGGCCATAACATGCTAAGGGATTGTGACTATATTTAAAGAAGGATTATTAGGACCATTGTCTAATAAAATATAAACCTCTGAAATGACATAAAAGTATGTGCAAAACTCAAAGAATTATGTAAATGCACAATACCATTGCTATAAGAATTTAAAAAATAAAACGCTTTAATGTCATCATTTGAAAAATGTACATATTTAGTTGTGTGTTCATTCATAGTAAGTAAAAAAACGCTAATCCCTGAGAAAATTCCTAGATGATGCAAATTTTAATTTTTGTTTTGCTTGAACAAAATTGCATAAATAAAACATATGAATAAAATTGTACCTTCCAAAATTTGTGAAAGGTGAAACACTACAATACACACTCTGAACTGAAACCTCTGTGTTAGAATTCCAGGATCCAGGTAATGTACCAGTCTGCCACCCCAGGAAAAGTCTTCAATATCAGGATGCCGTTTCCTTGCCTGTAAGATAGAGATACTCTCCTCATCTCCTCAGGTTTGTGGTAGGGATCAACTTCACAAATTTGTGAAAAGTATTAAAACATTTCATGAAAAAGCATACAGTGCTATAAAACCTCCAAAGATGATAATAACATATCCCTAACTTATTTTTTCATGCATATCAAAATCTTGTTAGGATTAAGCAGGGAAGATTAAAGGTTAAAGATGCTTGCTTGCAATGCCTGCTGGCCCAGGTTCGATTCCTCAGCACCCACATAAAGTCAGATGTACAAAGTGGTGTATGTTCCTGCCTTGGGTATTATTAGTCCTAATACTCAAGTACTTTTCACTTCCTAAGCATCGATGTTTGTATAGAGATCTATCTCGTTTGAGTTCTGATTTTCTGAACTGTGTTCAGTTCATGGGACTAGGTGATCTTCAAGTTTCCAGCAAATCCTTATTCTTTGCATTTGTGTAAAATTCAAAATAGGCTACTTCATGGCCATGAACATATCTCTCTGTATTTCGTTCTGAGGGACTTGTGTAGTGTTTTAACATTGTTAAGACTTTTCGTATAGTATTTTAACATTTTTAAGACTTTGGATTTAACATTTATGTGCTACATTTCTCATCTCCACACGTGTATCAGTGAACTTGAATACCACCTTTGGCACAATTACTTTCTCCTTCCTGAACACATTACATTAAGATAAATTAATCATAATGTAATCAATTAAGACATATGGATGGATGCAAGCACAAATATAGGTTAGAGATACAAATTGATATAAACATCTGTGTTTATCTCTATTCACATTTAATGATATCTGTTCTGCAATTTTTTTTATAAAAGGCACTGACAGTACTCTAAATATTAACATGGTTTTCTCTAATTCATTACTAGTACATTTTGATGTACTTTATGAATTATGAAATTTATTTATTAATAAAAATTTGCTATGGATATTTTAGGTAGTCTGTGTCTACAAGAGGTTTCTTTTAAATAAAATTTTATTGCTAACGATATGTTCCTTGCTTTATTCAGTAGAGTAATAGTTTTGAAATAATATTGTAGAAGAGAAATGGTGAGTTATTTTTGTTTAATATTAGAAAGTGGTCAACAGTTTATTAGCATATCTGGCCATATGATTTTATGTATGAAATTGTCAATATAAAATTAAAGACATCTAATTATATTTCTACTTAAGTAAAAATTTTAAATAAAAATATTGACTTTTATTATTATCTACACTACCCATATATATTGCAATTACTTTTATACTACTAAAAATCATCTACCCTAAATGATTTTTGGATAGTAAATAGGTTTCAAACACATGAAATCAGCCACTATGATAATAAAGAAATTTTCTTTAAAATAATCTACATGTTCATAGCATTGGCCTTTATTATTTCTATTTCCTTGCCAATTGTACCATTCAAGAAGTCTTAGTGTCACAACGTGAACTACGTTTCATCTTTTCCTTTCCTCTGGAGCAACATATATATGACCATACTGTTTCTTTCATAAGATTAGGAAAACTCATCAATGGTTGCATTGATTCTCTCTTCTTTTAAGTGTTCACTTAGTAAGATCTGCTCGAAGTCAGACCATTTTTCCTTTCAGCTGAGTAAAATTCCATCGTGTAAATATACCAGTTTTGCTGTCCATTCCTCCATGGATGGGCATGTGGGTTGATTCCAATTATTGGCTATTATGAATTAAGCTGCTATAAATATAAATATAGTTGTACAAATGTTTCTGCATCGAGATGTGACATCCTGTGGATAGATGCCCAGTAGAGAGATAGCTGGGTCCGTTGGTAGTTCTATGTCCATTCTGTTCAAGAGTCTCCACACTACTTTCCATAGGGGTTGAACAAATTTGCAATTCCACCAGCAGTGAATAAGGGTTCCTTTTTCCCCCGCATCCTCACCAGTAACAATTGTTGTTGGTTTTCTTTATGATTGCCATTCTGACCGGAGTAAGGTGGTTTCTCATTGAGGTTTTGATTTCAATTTCCCTGATGCTTAAGGATGCTGAGCACTTTCTCAGGTGAGAAAAGGCCATTTGTGTTTCCTCCTCTGTGAATTGTCTGTTGAGATCAGTGCCCCATTTTGTGAGGGGGCAGTTTGGTATTTTGTTATTAATATCTTTGAGTTCTCTGTAGGTTCTGGAAATTAGGCCTCTGTCTGAGCTGTAGCTGGTGAAAATCATCTCCCAGTTTGAAGAGGTCTATTGTCTCTGATCATGGTGTTTTTATCTGTACAGAAGCTTTTGAGCTTGATCAGGTCCCATTGGTTAAGTGACTGTTGCACTTCCTAGGCTACCGGAGATTTGCTCAGGAAGTTGTTCCCTACTCCTATCTCATGTAGGGTTCCTCCTACTCCTTCTTTCAGGGTGTTTAGGGTTGTATGTTATTCTTTGCATTCATTCATACTCCTTCTCAGGTAAGCAAGGTCTACAGTATGCTTTCCTTTCCTTCATACTTATCTTGTAATGGAAGACTATGCTTCACTTCATGTTCATTCATTCTTTTCTATTCCACATTTTTGTGATTCTCTTGCCATGAACTTTGTCCATATTTTGATTTGTTTTTAAATTTTATTTTAATTATTGTGTTCACACATACAATTCAATAAAATTTCATAAAACGAACCTATCTTAGTAACTTTCAACATTTAACTGTGATATATTTTCTTATATCCCATCTATTTCTTCTCTAGTGTCTTGATTGTGTTGATACAAATCACAGATATTATTTCCTTTAATAAGAAAATATTTCAGGTCACGCATATAAGAAACACAATGATATCCTCTAGAACTGCCCTACAAAATAAATAAATAAATAATAAACAAATTACATGAAAAAAAGTTACTCAAGCACAAAGAAATAGATAGTGAAGAATAAGAGATCATTTTGCCAGGAATAATAAATATCCCTGGTATGATAACTAGCTGGAAAAAAATCAGAATGCATTCATATTGTAACTTTAGTACATAAATGATTGATATCTTTAGGAAAAGACTAAAAGCCTAAATAATTAAGCATACTAGTAACTGAATTTAGTATGTTAAACAATATAGGGAAATATAAATGAGTGAATGTATAATTTTTAATATAGTCACTTTTTATTTATTTTTCAAATATTTATTGGAGAAATGAGAAAGAGACACACAAAGAGAAAGAGAGAGACAGAGACAAGGATAATAAGCAAGCCAGGGCATCAAGACTCTGAAATGGAACTCCAGAAATATATACCAACCTGTGCATCTGACTTTCCATGGATACTGGGGAATGAAACTCAGGTCCTTCGGCTTTACAGGAAAGAGACTTAACAACTGATACATCTCTCCAGCCCTGTTTCTCAATTTCATAATCATTTAAACCTGATATTATTTCAAATTAGAGTACTCGTTTTCTTCTCCTGGGACCTATAAAGTGAACATCTAAAATCTAAATTACCTCTAGAGTAAGCCACTTAAGCCCAGAGGAAGATTATGAAGGAGCAAAATAAAAAGAAATGAACTACAGCAGAACTAGAAAACAAGTTACATATGCTTATTGTACAATGTTAATTACTGGCAATTTCAATTAATATAAATACCTTAAATTCTCCAAATAATAGGTATAGCATAAGTAACTGTGGAAGAAGATACTTTTCACAAATATAATCCAAAAGAAAGTAGTAGCCATATTTATAGAACATAAAATGAAGTTTAAATCAAAAGAAATAATATATACAAGAAAGTTTTCTATGGAATGAGAAAGGAGTTTATTCAGCAAGAGAAATATATCAATTATAAATATACATAAAACTAATACTGGGACACCCAAATAAATGACCACATATTAATAGGCACAAAGAGAGGATAAAGCCCAGAACAATTATAGCAGTTGCCTCTCCCTGCTGGGACAAATACCCAGTTAGAAAAAAGCTTATGGGAAGAAAATATTTATTTCAGGCCTATAGTTTTGAGAGGAAGTTTCGTGTCCACAGAGGAAACTGTCTCACTTCATCACATATCTGCTGCCAATAGAGAGAGAGCACAGCAGCAAGCATGAGTTGGCTCTGAACACACAGTTGGCAGGACTAATCAACCACAAGGTCTTCCCCCAGCAGCACACCTCCTCCAGAAAGGATCAACCTCCAAAGACTGCACCAGCTGCAGAAAAAAATATGAGGCTTAATCACTAACACCTGAGGCTCTAAGGGACATGTGGCTTTCATACCACCACAATAATGGTAGGATTCTATGTAAAATAGTATACAATCCACTAACTATAATATATCAAATCAACAAATTAAAGGACAAAAAGTATCATTTCCTGACTAGTGAAAGAGCCTATATAATAAATTAATAGTTAACATTTCACTGAATGAAGAGAAGCTAAGGTTGTTCTCTTTATATTTGGAAAGAGACAAGAATGCCAGCATTCATCACTTTTATGCAACATGGTTCTCAAAATCCAAGCCAGAGAAATCAATCAGAAAAGGAAATAAATAATATTCAATTAATAAACAAGGTTTCAAATCATTACATTTTACAACTGACATGACCTTACTTATAGAAGATCTTTAACATTCTAGCATAAATTTAAACTATTAGAAGTAATGAAATATTTAGCAAGCTGGAAAGTTACAAAATTAACATAGAGAAATCAGGAGTATTTGATACAACAGAAGGAAATTATCTAAAATAGAAGTCAAGCAAGTAATCATATTGACAGTAGCAACAAAGAAATGAAATAAAATAAATGCAAAAGAATGTATTTTACCAAAGAGTTGAACAATTTCCGCATTAAAACACAAAAACTTTAATGGATGAAATAGATTATACAAAAAAAGGCTATCATCAAAAAGAGACATGAATGAATTCAGGTAAGATTGTGGAGAAACAGGAATCTTTTCACACTCATGCAGACATAAATTTGTGCAGCCATTATGGAAAACAGTATGAAATTTTCTGAAAAATATAGTAAGAGAAACACCAGGTGATCCAGCTTTAAATCCACACCTAGAAAACTTTTCTGCTGGTTAGTATAGCACTCTTTCTAATATCCAAGAGTAGAAGAGCTGAAATGCCTGTAACTAATGAATAGGTTAAGAATTTGGGGCATTGTTTACTTTTGTTGTACAGAAGCTGTGTTTTGTTTTGTTTTGTTTTTTTAATTTAATGTGTCACTTTGTTGATTCTTTGGGATATTTTCTATGCCCTTGAAGGTTAAATTCTCTGGGCATGGGCAACAGAACACTGAAAGCCTTTATGCTAGTTGCCCAATTCCAACAAAGTTCTTTGCCTTTCATTCCCCTTTGAAAGTTCATAAGTCAACCCTTCACAGTCCACAATTCTCTCTGTATTTCTGCTTTTAGAATTTTCAAGATCTCACAATAATAGCCCAAAAATTTGGCTTAACACTCTGTAAGTCTTCTTCAGTCCCAAATAAAAAGTCCTTCCATATTCCTCCAGCACACAGCTTCCAAATTATCAAAATCCAGATGGTCAGATCCATCCCAGCAACACCTCATTTCTCTGATGCCAAAATGTACTCTTGTAGTCAGCTTCATGTTGCTAGAAAGAATATCTAACCAGATACACTTGATGAGAGGAATGGTGTTGTGAGCCTTCCTGTGAGTTAAGGGGGCGGGGCGGCTCAGCCCCGTTCCCAGGCCAAGCCTTGCCACGCCCACTGGAGGCAGCGCGGGCTTTTTTCCTTTGTTTGAATGCCTGCTGAAAAGATGGCGCTGGCCTCTGTTCCTTCTCCCACGTGTCCTGCATTCCAGAGGATTTTATTGTCTCCTTCTATGGAAAT
>PVHP010000775.1:0-127989 GCA_004024765.1 Zapus hudsonius | reverse complement strand
AGGAAGGAAGGAAGGAAGGGAAGGAAGAGGGGAGGGAAGGAAGGAAAGGGAGACCGAAAGAGAGAGGGAGGAACCTGGTATACCATACATAGTTTTCTGTCAGTCAAAACAGGGCCTAATAGATAATCTCAAATTTGAAAAACTGAAAGATACCATACAATAATTTTATTTAAAATTGTGGAGGTTGACTCCAGGAAAACTGAGACAAACTCTCAGAAATGTGACTACAAAGGGAAGGAGTGGTGTGTAAGAGCTACCTGGCATTTTGGATCTTTAGGACAATTCTATTCGTGTTTGAGCTATGCGCATGGGCTTACTTTGCTTAAAATGAAAATAAAGGCCTTTAGGTTTCTAGCATTGAAGATAAAGAAAGAACACACCCGAGGCCAAGGAGATGGCTCAGTGGGTACAAGCACATGTCACACAAGCATGAGGGCCCAAGATGACCTGAGACCAGCTGAGTTTGATCCCCAGTTAGCCATGGAAAAAGCCAGGGTTGGCCAGTCACCCTTGGAACCCCAGTCCTGTGGGGACCAGAGACCAGATAATCACCTAGGCTCACTGGTCAGCTGGTCTGAAGGAAAACTGCAGCTCCGGTTACAGTGGGGGACTCTGTCTCAAGGAAACAAGTGAATGAGCAGGGCAATCAGTGTTCTCTGGCCTCCACACACATGCATACACTATACATTCACACATTCTACACGCGCCATACCACAAATACTATAAACAAATCAAACCACTATCCCAGCAGGGACACACCAGTATATAATGCAAACATGCACAAGTGTCTTTAGAGAACAGCCTAGAACTTGCTGATTTATACACAGAAGAAACTCACTAGACAACCAGAATTATTAAAAATGGATCCCCACAACCAGCAGAGACACTGCCGACCCCACCACCATAGCTGAGGTGTCCTCCTCTGCAGTCCCAGATGAGGCAATAAGGTAGATTCCTGACACCTGGTTTTCTAAGAAGTCCCCACAATGAGATGACTTTCATGAAAGTTCAGTTTGCCTATGATCACAAGTCCACTTTCACATTCAAAAATGCTTGCTTTACTGCAGCCTACTCCACTTTAGAGGAAGGATCAAAACATTCAGGTTACACAAACACAGGCAGAAGATAGGGCAATTTATCCAAAGGCATTAATCATTGAACTGTGAGATCTCAAAGTTTGCTTGTTCCTGAGTTTTTGGATGAGGATGAGGAGGGCTTAGCTGTGCAGTGACTAACCCAAAGTCTCTAAAGTACAGGGTTTAGTCCAAAGTCCCTCAACAACCTCAGAGCACAGTTCTTTCTCCCCCTACAATACAACAGTGTGTATTTAGGAACACACGGACAAGCCGAAGAGCTCTTTGGGTCCCGTTGTCAAACACAGATCATACCAAGTCAAACATGCTTTGACATAATCCATTGTCTGTTCCTACAACATTGTGGATTTCCCTGTTTTCAGGAAAATTTATTAAGGCTTATCTGGCTGCGAAGTCCACATTTGGCCTGCCCTATCTGATAAGGGCGTCAATGCTCAACTCTTGGTAAAAAGCAGAAGGGCAAGTGCGTCATGCAGCAAAAACCACTCTCAGGGGGCAGCCTTGCTTTACAACAAACTGCTCCATGGTAACTAACTCAATCCCTCCCCTTGAGGAAGGCATTAATCCACTCATGAGGGCGCCACCTCCTAACATTGCCCCTTGAAGACGTAAGATGATTTCAGCACATGAAATTTTGTCAGGACACACTCAAATCACTGCCAGGCTCCAGGACTTCTCCGGGGCAATGTGATCAATCCTGATGCCAAGCCTTCCTCACCCTGTCCTAAACCTTCTCTGCAGATGTCCACAGTATAGGAACACACTTCCTCTTACCTGCACCAGCAAGACTTTAATGGCTCTCCAATTATTTGTTGTGACCACACTTCCCATTCTTTCTCTAACTTACAGCCATAATGATATTTCTTGGACTCTCTGAAATCATGTCTCAATGGGTGTATCCACAAAGATAAAGGCTGGGAGACAGGGAAGTGGCCACATTTCAAGGACAGGGCTTCGTTCTAGAGTGATGGAAACCGTCTAGAATCAGATGGAAACAATAATAATATAGTGTGAATGCTAAATGTAGGTTTTTAAATGGTTATTTTATGTCATACAAATTTTACTTCAATTGACAAACAAAATCATGTTATGTCTCAACCCTCTCCAGTGGTCATTCTCCTTCTTCCCAAGTCTACAGGGTCCTGTATGGAAATCCCACAAGTGGCTGTTACAGGGGAAAAGATGCCAAAGCCAAAGGGGTAAAAATCAAACACTCAAAAACCCCCTGTAAGTGTTTCCTTCAAGCCTTTTCGGATGCTGATGCCGCTTTCCACTGATGCTATTCCGACTGCACCCTGGACTCACACCTGGCCCAAGCTGAGCTGCTCCACCAGGGCCTGAAAGTGACGTGATGTGAATCAGTCCCTTCTTAAGCTGTATTAAGGTCCTCCTCTGCCCTCACAAGCAGACAAGTGGAGGCATGGTTTTGACCCATGGAATGAGTGATGGGCATCTGGGCTATCGAACAACTTGCAAGGGGAGGCGACTGCTGGCTAGCCCTCTTAGGAAGAGAAAGGGGTCTAGGACAACAGACATGAAGCTAAGGAGATTGTAACCCAGGTTGGCAATTGCTAACCAAAGGCAATGACCCCAAGATCCACAGCTTACACTTCACAGGCACTCAGCCAGCACCGGCAGGCACTGGGCAGCTGTACCCACAGCAGCACTCACCCACTGAGCAGAACACACAGCTGGCACCTCTTGAAGGACACAGGCCCAACTGCCAGAGATCAGGGTGCTCATGACAACAGCATCCACATAAGAGGGCATAAGACCCACAGCCTCCTACCTCTGCCCTGGGCAGTCATGAGAGCTCTCTGTGTCTTTCAAATGGGGCGGTGAAACCCACCTCATATCAGTATTAACGGCATCCAGGAAGCCAGCAAGGTTTGCCTTCTCGTGTTGATGACCTTCAGGAGTAGTTCTCTCCTTTATTTCCGTTTTGTCACTATCACTTCCTCCTCTAATCAATTCACCTTGGCCTCCGAGGTCACCTGGGACTTCTGGCTAGCCCCAGGTAAAAGCATTCTCTCAATCTTACTACTTCTGGCTGTGTGACTCTGGGTAAAGCACTTCATAGCTCTTACTTCGGTTTCCTCACGCAGTGCAGAGGCTACCAGAACCTTCTTGACAGGGCAGGTGTGACGTGCTGATGAGTGGAAGGAGCTCAGAAATCTACCTGCCACATGAAAGCTGTCCAGACATACTAATGGGTCCAAGTATTTCTCATTTAAAAAGTTTTTGGTTTTAGACAAAATAATCCTAAATAAATAAAATACAAATGTGTGGCATGATAATTTGAGAGGGGGCTTTTAAGTTTGCTATTGTTTTTGAGAGGGGTGTAGCCCAGGCTTGCCTTGAAGACCTGACCGTCCTGCCTTTGGGATCGTAGGCACGGGCCACCACACCCTGCTCTGATATAACAATTATTAGCCCCATAAAGCCACTAGGGTGTCTGGTTCCGATCCAGCCTCTCTTTATTCCCAGAACAGTTTGTTTTCCTGATTTTTCTAAAAATCACTTTCTTGTTTTCCTTCATAGTTTTGGACCCTTATAAACATATCCCTCGCCATGGTGCTTTGAACTTTGTATTAATCTAAGCCTACTGGGATGAGTGTTGTTCTGAGTTTGCCTTCTTTCTGAAAATCCTCTGTAGGGCTGGCCTGCACAGCTGCATGCACCTCTACTTGTTTCATTGTCGCTTTTATTTGCTGAAAATAAAATACCACATCATGTGAGCAGAGCTCACAGACAGCTGGGTTGTTTCATTTTGTTTCTGCTATGAACTAGGCCTCTATGGAAGGTGTCTTAAGTCAGGTTTACAGGGGCTCCATTTACACACAGTAAAAAGCACTCTGTGAAGACACGATTTGATGATGCTGACAGATGGAGCCAGTGCAATCGTTTTGGGGACCTCTTGACCATGTCACAAGGCTCCTCCTCTTGCCAACATGTTCCCTTCACCTGCGGGGTGAAGGACTCTGCCAAGCCTTTCTTTCTGCCCGCCCACCGGACCTTATCCTCGCCCATTCTGCCCATCACAAGTCTTAGGACACTTCATCCCCTGGTCCTGACCTCCCACACTGAATTCTTCCGCAGGTTTCTCACCTGTTCCCTCAATAGGATCCCTGCCAATCCTCCACCCCAAGTTTGCACAAAGGCTCCACTTGTCGCATAAGTGATATTCGACCTAAAAAAAAATCAC
Source organism: Zapus hudsonius (assembly GCA_004024765.1). Classification (NCBI taxonomy): domain Eukaryota; kingdom Metazoa; phylum Chordata; class Mammalia; order Rodentia; family Dipodidae; genus Zapus; species Zapus hudsonius. The sequence continues at coordinate 123,690 of PVHP010000775.1, read as the reverse complement.
AGACCATGGACACCTGAAGTTTCACATGCCCCAAACCAAATTCTTTTTTCTAGCCATTCCCTGCTCTGTTCGTGTGCACGCATGTGCTCCTCCTACCCCTAGAAGTCCAAACCAAAGCTCAGTGTTTGATTTTTCCATTTTTTAAGTCCCCTGCCCAAGTCACATCTCTTCGGTTGTCCGAATCTCTCCAAGACCCCATCCCCCTTAGTTCCTCCACCCCTTCTTCTCTATGTAAGCAGAATGCCCTGCAAGGCACATCAACACAAGCTTGGGCCTTCAAGGAGCCATGACATCCTGCCAAACTAATGGTCAGTGTGTACCTTTTCACCAGTTTAGCCCCCAGCTCCCCTCTTATAAGGATGGTACCTCTGCTCCCAGGGGTGACAGGTACCACTCGGCCCCCACCCCCAAGTCCCAGTGTAGGGCAATCACCCACCCTGTTGACCCATTCCACCCCTCCAACTGGGATATCTGGTTCTCAGGGGTGCCCTAATTTGGGCATGTTTGACTAAGACAGCTCTCTTGCTAATGGCCTCAAGACAAGAAAGAGGTCTCCAGCCTGGGGCTGCCCTGACGAGGGTGGAAGGAAGAGGTCAGAAAGCATCATGACATCTTTGGAACCTGTGGGTACTATAGCCAAGTTGCCAGTAGATCCACAGCACAGTCCAAAGCATTCTGTCGTTCGCATGTATCACGTGAGTGTTTTGTGACTATCTGCAGCAGAAAGCACCTATCACTGGTTCCAACTTCCTTCCTTTCTTCCTTCCTTTCCTTTGCACATCCTCTCACCCCGGTCTGCTCACGCAGGGCAGTCATTTATAAATGGAGAAGAAAGCAAGGACCAGGTATCGCTCAGTGGAGGACACTTGCCCATTGTGTGCAAGGTCTTGGGGAAGACATGGGACATTTTCTGACAAGTTGTCACATGTTCCTTTGACCCTCCTGCTAATTCCTGGGCCAGGGTTGGCTTCCCTCTCTGTCCTCTTGGAATCTCACCCCTCCTTTTAGGGTCAGTTTCTCCTGCTCTGTAAAATCTGAGCCCCAATAATATTCTGAGTATGCCTTTTCCAGTGACCCATTGCCATTAAGCTACCTGTCTCCAACAAGGCTGCACGCTATGATGGCAGGGCCAGGTCACTCACTGTCACCTCTGGAGCTTACCAAAGAGGTTACACAATAAATACTTTACTAAGATCTTCTTTACTAAGATCTTCTTTGTTCTTTCCTTCTTTCCTTCCTTCTTTCCTTCCTTCCTACCTTCCTTCTTCTTCTCCTTCATCCTTCTTCTCCTTCTCCTCTTCCTTTCCCTCCTTCTCCTCCTCCTCCTCCTCTTCCTCCTCCTCTTCTTATTCTTCCTCCTCCTCCTTCTCCTTCTTCTTCTAGAACTGCTGGGCTCAAGAAACTCTCCTGCCACAGCCTTGTAAGTAGCTGAGACTGTGGCTGGGCTTGTCTCTCTATGGCTAGTAATAAATAACTTTGGAACTAAATGGAAAGACGATGACAGAGCAGAGGGGGGATTCTCTCCCATCTGGGGTTGTTTGGACACTCAGAGCCCTGCCAGGTGCAGGCCTCAAGCATGGTGACAAGGAATTGCAGGGCCAAAGAGACAAGACACACAGCTCTCTTCCAAAATCCAAGCTACACAGAACACGCTGGGTGTGTCAGTGAAGCAAGGCTCTGGTGGGAGCACGGGTGTGAGTGCACACAGCAGCCCGAGAGTCTTGGCTTCCTTCCAGGAGACTCTGCCTTTCAAGATTTTATAAAGCTCTGGCCACGGAGCTGTCAAAACTCCACTGGGCTCTGTGCCATCATTTGACCCTCAGGCAAGCACACTGAGACACACCTGGTAACTTCTGCCCATTTTGGGGAGTGAAGGGTAAAAAGCTACCTTGGCATTTCTTGGGCTAGAGAGACCCATGGTTGCTACCTGCTTCCTGGGCCACTGGCTGTGCCCATCCACCTCATGCTGCCCCTGCTCCTCTTTCTTTTACTCCCAAGAAAACTTCTGCTCTATTTTGTTTGATTTGGTTTGTTGGTTGACTGTTTTTGGAAATAGAGCCTTTTTCTATGTAGCCCAGACTGACCTCACACTTGCTAAGTACCCTTGAACTTGAGTTCTTCCTGCCTTAGTGCCGCAACCCCCCCCCCCAACCCTGGGAACTTTTAAGGGTGTCAAGGCAGCCAGAGTACATGGAAAGAAATGTGACTGGGGCAAGAGGGAAGTACTGGGTGGGGACAGCTGCCTAGGTGTCCCTGCAGGTCCTAGCCTGGCCAGGAAAGTGGGGCCGGGGGGGGGGGGTCGTCTCCAACAGGGGGAAGGGAATGATGCTGTTAGATCACCATTAAAAGTTTCTCTTTTTCCTCTTTCAGCTGCCCTCTACCAAGTATTTACTCTGCCTACAAATGAGCCTCGAAAGAGGATGTGACTAATGGGCTACATGGGGGTGGTTTGGGGGCCCAAGCAGAACAGGGGCCTTTAGTTGCCAATGATAGCCAGGGTTCCAGAGGCTGAGATGGCACAGGCAGACATAGCTTGTTACACGTGTGCCAGGTGCGACAGGAGACAGGAAGGTCAGCTCAGTGCTATGGGATCCACGAACACCCCCACTTCTGAATATGATATTAAAATCACTAATCCCAGAGGCAAAACATAGAAGGCAGAGGTGCTCACACAATGCCCACCTCCCCATTAACCAGTTCTAGAATGTTCTCTAAACCTTCTCATCATATGAAGCAAACCAGCAGGATTTGATGGTCTATCAGAGAACGCAGTATGTGAGTCATCCAAAGTGAAGAAGGAGGTAGACACACCCTTCCAACTCCTCTCTTAGCCACTCTCTTGTTTACCAAATACCTCTGCCCCCTCTGGCCCCACTGGCCTACTGCAAAACTGGGAAACCTTCCTAGTGAGCTCAGAACAGGTTCTACTTGGTCCTGCCAGGTATCCAGCACAAATGCTGATGCTGGCAGCTTTGCCTGCAGCTGGCTATACTCCAACTAGGTTAGGACTTCTGCAAAGGTCTAAATGTGGTGTGAAGTGTCAAATGTTGTGAAGAGGCATCTTTCCACTGCCCTGGGATGGCTGTGGCAGAGGTCCGCCTCTTGCAGGCATACTAAGGTCAGGAATGAACTACATTTCGTAATTCCTCCTCCAACGCACTCATTTTTGAAGACACCTCATGCAATTGATGGAGATACCCAATATAATAGGGAACTCACCCAAGGTGGGGCAGAGTCAGCTCTGACAACTCAAATGCATCTACACACAGAACACTCCATTGTGAAAAGGGAAGCTGAGACTCCCCTAATTTAAAGATGAAGCATAGCATCCTGGTGTTCCTGTCCTATGTGCCTTTGGCCAGGTCCACTGTCCCCAAGTTCTAGTATCCTGAACCTAATATATCCCAGACCTAGAACACAATTAGTGATCTGTTTCAAACTCATGGAGGTTGGGACTTTTTATTTATTATTTATTATTTTTGGGGGGATGCTGAAACTCGGGAGTGTAGGCCATTTTTTTTTCTTTTTAATCTAAAAGTGTGTGATGGGGACAAAAAAAGGCCAGGTATCTCTTCTCTTCTGTTGAGACTCAGCAATATTATAGCTCATTAGTCCAGGTCCTTAGCAAGGAAAGAGAAGAGGTAGGAAAAGAAGGGGCTGAAATCCACCTCTACTCTTCCTTGTTAAAGAGTTCTAAAGGCTCAGGAGAAGAAAATGGAAACTTGGTTAAAAGAAGACTTGAGAAAGTTATTCAGAGAGTGGAAATGAACAGTATATGTGGATCTTTTCGATCTTTACTTTCTGTTGCTGACTTCATGATATGTAGACTAGAATCCAATCTGTTACTGGTCTGCTGGGTAGACTGCTCTTGCTAACTGGCATAATAGTTCTTTTCATGGGACTATATCAGGATATCTAGATGGCCCTGGCATGCTGATCTTGAGTGATCCAAACTGTTTATACAGATATAAGTCTACACATGGTGGGGCACCTCATCATTCCCTTGAATTTTACACAGGTGCTTCTCAGTAAACATGAGAATCACCAGAGAGCTTTGAAAAAGTGGGTTTGACCTGGTATTTTACACAGGTACTTCTCATGCCTGAGTAAACATGAGAATCACAGAAGAGCTTTGAAAAAGTGGGGTACCACTCATGCAAGTTCATCCAAAATCTCAATAACCTTTAAAATACAGAGGCTCTGGCTTTGTTACTGTTATTACTCTTATTACTATTGTCGTTCTGTCGTGTTTTGTTTGGTTGTTTTTCATGTGTGCTTCCAAGTTAAGTCTGTACATGGCTGGCCACAAATCTCAGACACTCAACACTTGGTACTCAGTCTAAGTGTAAGGTGCAATGGGTAAGTAATGAGGCTTACCTTCGAATCATATTAGGAAATTGTGTCTGCTTATGCTTCCCACTGAAGTCGTGTGGCGGAGCCTTGCTTCTCAAAGCGGAGTCTAGGGACCAGCAGGATTACCGCCACCTCCGACTCTGCCTTTTAGCCAATCCCCCAGTGATTCCTTTCCACATCCCGCTTTGAGAAGGACAGTTCAAGCAGCCAGCAGCCCTATTACATTTTCCCAATAGGTTTGCTTTTCACTTTCCAAAACAATTACTTAGTTCTCCAATGATGGCCTTGTCTCACACTTCACTAAGCAAGATAGGATGGTGACTGCTTTTCAACTGCCACCCAAATTCCCTACTACCCACGAGCTCAGCCTTCCCTCCTATGCCAGCAACTGGAAACCTATCAGCACACAGCACCAAGGTTTAAGAATAATCAGACATAACTCTATCCTTTGCTCCCAGTCTTCCAGATCCTGTCTTTATTTGCAAATATTTTCAATGAAGGTATCACAGGTGGTCATCACAGCCTCTACTTTCTTCTAATTCACTCCTACATACTCCACTAAGTCTATCTCCTTCAAGCCACCAATGACCTCCATGTCACCAAATCCAAGGACAATGCAAGAACACCTGTTTTTACTACAGTCCCTGGACAACATTCCTTTGGTTGGGAAATTGTGGCTTCTGGTTTCCACAGCATATCACCTTTTTTCTCACATGGTTCTCTTCCTTAATCTTCTTCCTAGGCACAATCTTAAATGTCACAGCATCCCAGAGCTCTTTCCTTTTCTGTCTATTACTCTTTTTGTTGACTTGACCCCAACTCTTAGCTTGACATGTTTTCTATTTCCTGAAGACTCTATAAGCCTATCTCTAGCTCTGGCCCTGCCCAGCTCCCTAGATCAATGGCCACCTGGCTTCTGGTCCTCCCTCCACAGGTGCAAAGGAGGACTCTAACAAGTCTATAGGGAATTTGTTTTTGTTCTTTTTTCACTTTCAAAAAACCCAAACAAAACCTGTCTTCTAAAGCCATTTGACTAGATGCACCACTATCCATCTTGTTACTTGATTCCCAAGCTATGGTCCTCAAGTCCTACCATCTTCCACATCCAACCTCTCTCACCTCTTGTCACTTATCTTAAAACTGATCCGGAGTCCCCCCACATTTCTCCTTCCTCTGTGGCTACTCCATTCCCAAGGTGCCATTAACACTCTGCTATCCTGGTCCCACGTTTCATCCCCCACAATTCATTCTCACCATGGCAGCTGGAGAGAGCTCATAAAACATCAATCAGAGAACCAGGTGCAGCGGGACACACATACGGATCCAGTTCCTTAGGAGTCACTTAAGCCCAGGAGTTCAAGGCTAGTTTGGACAACACAGACCCCATCTAAAGAAAAAAATAACAGAGACTAACAACAAGCAAATAATCCACTAACAAGATGATGTCAACCTTCTAACTTAAGCAGCCTAAGACTTTGCACTTTGGACTTTTTTTAAAAATCCAAACCACTTAGTCTAATTCATGAAGCAATGAGCTCCATATCTATCTTATCCCATGCCTTCCTAGCTTCTCTCCATCCACCACCCTGACATTCTAGTTCTGTGCTGTCCAACACAATACACGCTGGTCACATGCAACTATTTACCACTAAGATTACATTAGTTCAAGTTCAAATAAAACAAAAAATTTAGGGACTGGGGAGACGGCTCTCTGGGTAAAGTGTTTGTGGCATGATCCTGAGGATCAGCATTCAGAGACCCAGCACCCATAAAAAGGCTAGGTGGGTGTGACAGCCTGTCTTCTTGGAAAGAAGGGATAAGGGATGTCCAGGACAAACTGGCTGAATGAGAGGGTGTGACAGCCTGCCTTCTTGGAAAGAAGGGATAAGGGATGTCCAGGACAAGCTGGCTGAATGAGAAAGTGCAAGAGCGTGCCTAGGTAAGCAGTGGAGAACCATCAAGGAAGATGCCAGGCACCAACCTTTGGCCTCCATATGCAAGAGAACACACACGCATGCACTGTTGTGCTCACATGGATGCACACCGCACACACATACATATGCAACCAAAACAACGAAAAGCTTGTTCCGCTGTTTACTAACCACTACTCAGCTCTCCACAGTCACGTGTGGCCAGCGGTGCCATTATGAACAGAACAAACACAGAACACTTGTCATTGCAGAGAGCTATCCTATCAGACACTGTTGTTCTAGCTGGTTCTCAGACAAAGCGAGTTTGAGCCTGTCTTGAACCTTTGCACTTGCTGTTGCCCCTATCTGGAGTGCTATTTGCCTGTCTCTTCCCATGGCTGGGCCCTTCTTGGCATCTAGACATCAGCTTTAAATGTCACTTTGTCAGAGAGGCCACTGCCAAGTACTCAAGCTAAAGAAGCCACCCACTCACTCCCCATCCCTGAGCAGCCTGCCTAACTGCAAAGCACTTAGCACTAGGGAATGCTTGTTTATTTGTGTTTGCTTATTGCCTCACTCAACCAGCCCTGTCACCCCACCCCACCCCACCCCAAAGTAGACTTGTGAGATCAGGAGCTTGTTGAGTTTAAGCGCTGCATGGCAGCTCCTCATCCTATGCCCACAGAGCAGTCTGCCAACGCATTCTGCCCCGTGTGAGTGGAGGGTGAGACCCAAATCATGCCCCATCACCTCTTGAATCTCTCCTAGCCAGCACCTTTTCCCCATTGTCCTTGCTACCTGCCACCCCAGGCTTTCATCCACTCCATGCTGACAGGCTGACAGTGTTGTGTACAGAGTCCTGCCTCACCCTCCTGAGCAGCCTTTGTGCCTGTTAATCTTCTTATCCAATCAGCTTCCCATCTCTAGTTTTTCTGGTCCCAAAGAGCCTTCGCGTCCCCAAAAGTGACATGCTTACCTCAGTGCTGCTGACAGACATCTTTTTTCCCCTCTGCTTGGAGCACTTGTCTGCTTTTGGGGAAGCCACACCTTCTCTAACTTGGCAGGTGTGGCTCAGGTGGCAGCTGCTCCACAGACACTGGCCACTCCTCTGGTCCTCCCCAGCACTTCCGCTCTGCAGCCTGGCTTTCACAGGGCCTCACCTCCCACAGGCAGGCACATAGGTAAGCCTGAGATTACACCTGAGCCATAGTTTTCAAACTTTGTTGGGGATCAGAATCACTCAGAGAGCCAGAAAAACACACCAGGTCCCAGGCTCAGTCTGAAGGGGGAGCCCCTGCCTGTTTACCACATTCTCTTGATGCTTATGACAACCACAAATTTGACGTCTATTGTTCTAGAACATCAGATCTTCACCTTGAGTGGCCAAGGCTGTCCATGTCCACCAACTCAGAGCACAAAGGATGTGACCCACTAATCAACAACCTTCTTTTGCACAAATTTGCTCTTTATTTAGGTACTGGTAGGACCTCCTAGAATAAATAGGCTGAACAAGGACCCTAGACATACTTACTTTTTTAAAATTTTTCTTTTTTTTTTTTTGAGACAGAGTCTCAAACTCACTATGTAACCTAGGATGACCAACTCCTGATCCTCCTGTCTCCTCCTCCAAAGTACTGAGATTACAGGCATGAACCACCATGCTTCAATTTAGTCACATGATTATTATATCAGAACCTGAAAAGGTAATCTACATGATAAACAGGACTTTCAAAGCTATACTTAATTAGGGACCCTCAGATGGGGATTTACGCTAGATTTCCAGGTGGGTCTCCAATGCCATCCCAAGAGTCCTTGGAAGACAAGAAGTTCTGACAGGGAAGAAGCCTAAGTGACAAGGAAGCGGGGAGAAAAGGACATGATGTGGAGCCATGAGCCTCTAGAAGATGGAAAAGGAAAGGAAAAACGGGTGTCTCCAGAGTCTCAGAGCGAACCAGCCCAGACCACACCTCCCTTTTTAGCCTAGTAATGTTCATCATAGACCTCAGATCTTCAGAAGGATGGATGGAGAAATGTGTTGTTTTGAGTCACCAAGGCTTATGGCCTTTGTCACAAGAACACACATCCTCTTATACAATAATACCACGAGATAAAGCTCCAAGGGTCTAAGAATCATGATGCCACACTTAACCCACGTACTGGATTTAGTTCAGGTCTGACAAGGCCCTACGTGCTCCTAGTGGAGTTCTCTGTGTGCACGGAGCCAGCTTGCCTTGCTCACTCCCACACGCTCTACACCGGGCCTGTGTGGAATATCTGTAGGCATCACAATGTCCCAAGGGAGATCTACACTCCAAGTTGGAATTTGGACTCCTCCTTGCTGGGCCTGGAAGCTTAATCCTAATCATTTTTCCAATAGGGGAGTACACAAGAGTTCTCAACTGAGACATGCCCCCAAGCTCAGGCACCCAGAGCAAGAACTGCTGTTGTATTCTGACTGATGGAGGCCCAGGCCAGGTGCACTCTACTTTTTTTTTTTTTTTTTTTTTTTTGGTTTTTCGAGGTAGGGTCTCACTCTAGCCCAGGCTGATCTGGAATTCATTATGGAGTCTCGGGGTGGCCTTGAACTCTTGGTGATCCTCCTACCTCTGCCTTCAGAGTGCTGGGATTAAAGACGTGCACCACCACGCCCAGCTACTTGCCTAATGTGCATGAGGTACTGAGTTCCATCCTCAGCACCACATAAAATGAGTTTGTACACCTGTATTCCCAACACTCAAGAGGTAGAGGCAGGGAGTTCAAAGTAATTTTCTGCTCCAAAGGAAGTTGGAGGGCAGCGTGGGCTACATGAAGTCTTGTCTCAAAACAAACAAACAAACAAACAAACACTCTCTCTCCTATTCCCATCCTAAAAGTGTGCAGCCTAGCACTGTGTTATCCAAGATGAGCTATTTAAATCTAATGCAAATAAAATAAAACTACAGATCCATTCCTCCAATGTCACCAAGCACATGACACCAGTGCAAACACAAGTGTTTCTAGAACTGCAGGAAGTTCTATTGGGCTGTGCTGACTGGGGGATCTCTCCAAGGATTCTGGCTCTGGCTCCACTCACTCCCAGTCTCCTAACTAGAAAAACTTAGGAGGACAGAAGACCTGCCACCACACCCAGGTCCACCCTGGAATGTGTTCTTGTGCAGGTGTCCTAAAGCACAAAGCTAGAAATAGTGCCTGGAGGTAATGGCCAATCAGGCTTTTGTTGAAAACAGTAGATCCCAGAAATGTTAGAAGCCAAAAATGGAGGTGAACACTATCAACGGAGAGGTGGGTCTCAGGGAGGGTTTGGTGGAGGCACATGGAGATTAGAGAGAGGAAGTAGTAGGGGAGAAAAAGGGGCCCAGGCAGGGCCTCATCCACTCACTGCCCCATGTGAATCAGCTAGAGTATGGTAACAGGGCCATGAAACTGAAGCCAGACCTCACCATAAAGCTTTGAAACCTGAAAATAGACTAAGTGAGCAAGGTTGTGGGCACCCCTGCACACTGCTACTTGTAGTGTTCGCTAGAACTATCTTGTTAGAGATGACTGGGCTGTATCAGAATCACAAACATCTGGATTTGACTTTAGACTTTTGACGTCAGGGGTTCACTCTCCAGAAACAATCACCTTGATATGGAAGGACAGATGGACAAGGTTTTCCACAACTGTACTGAGGAAGGATTAGAGGCAACCTCAGTGTCTGTCTGTGTTAGGAGTTAGGAAGACATCCATCTAACAGGAGTTTAGTGACTAAAGCCAAAATACAGTGTATAATTTCAAAAGAGCAGTAACTGGGTATAGTGGTGCCTGCTAAGGATCAGAAGTTCAAGGCTAACCTCAGGTACACAGTGAATATGGTGATGAGTTTAGCTTGCTTAACATGCACAGAACTGTAAAAATGCATGCATACATGCATAAATACACACATGCATACATACATATATACATGCATACATATATACCTACACACATACATACATACATGCATACATACACACATACATATATACATACACACAAACATATATACACGAATACATACACACATACATACACACATAAATACACACATACATATATATACATATATAGATACATACACACATACATGCATACACACATGCATGCATACACATGCATACATACATGCATACACATGCATACACATGCATACACACATGCATACACATGCATACACATACATAAATACATGCATGCATACATACATACACATACATATATACATACACACAAGCATATATACATGAATACATACACACATACATAAACACATATATATATATATACATAGATACATACACGCATGCATACATATGTATATGCAGGGATACATGCATGCATGCATACACACATGCATGCATGCATACACACATGCATACATACATACACATACATAAATACATGCACACACATGCATGCATACATACACATAAATACATGCATGCATACATGCATACATACAGTAGCACACAGTGCAGTAGTCTTGAAGCAGCACCAGCTTTAAGGACACTGACACACCAGCTGGAGAAACTAAAGGGATATCAAATTGACAAATGCCTGCACTACTCTGTAAGGACCCGCAAGAAACCAGTAACTTGTTTGTCTCTGAGGAAAGAAACTGACAGGTGTGAAGGAAACCAACTTCCCACTCTATATTCTTTGGTAAATTTCAAGTATCAGACCTCAGCAATTACCGCCTATTCAATAAGTGTAAAAGTTAAGACAGATGATGTGTTGACTCACACCTAGAACCCTGAACTTGGGTGGCAAAGGCAAGAGGAATGCTATGAGATTAAGGTCAGCCTGGACTACATAATGAATTCCAGGACAGCCTGGGCTTCTCAAAAAATAGAAATTAAAAAAAACAATGAAATCAACAAAGATACAAATAATTCCCACTTTACCCAGATCTGCCCTATGATTTATTTTTAACTCTGCAGTTCTGTGAAGGAGTTATACATCCAGTATAAACTGTACTTGGGGATATTTTTTTTGTCTTTTCTTTCCCCCTGGGCTGGTGATATGCAAGCTGGGTCCTTTCCTGCTGGGCAACAACAGCAAGTGGCACTTCCCAGTCCCCTCTCCAGTATTTCCTGGACCAGAAACACTTCCTCATGGATGCTATAGTTTCAAAGGGAAGGCAGCACCTACCTGCCAGGTGAACATGCAGCCTGAGCTCCCAGGGTGCCATGGCACAAAGCTCCCACTCTCTGCATAGGACGTTCCTTTCCTGTTCCAAAGAGTTCCCACACATTTGGCTCTCAGTGCATCTGGGCTGTAATCTAACTTTGAAAATGACCAGAGAATATTCTCCCCCTCCCTGGGATCTGTTTGTGACTTGGGTGCCACCACACCCCTGTGGTCCCTTGAAGGCAGGGCACAGATAGCCACCATCGAACAATCCCCTGCCAGCTTCTCACTCTAGGGAAAGAAATCAAAGCAAGCCTCATGGCCACTCTTGATAGTCACTATGGACACCAGACACCAGCCTGCATCAGATGGGGACTGCTTCCAGTTAGTCACCCCTCAACGACACCATGGTAACAAAGATAGTGTTATCGTTGCAGAAAGAAAAAGAAAGACACACACACACACACACACACACACACACACACACACACACACACACTCATGTGACAGCTTCTGAAGCCACAGAGATAGCATTTTTCCACACCCTGCAACTGCCTGTCACTTCCTGACACATGGCTTCTTCATCAGGAAGTCACAGGCCCAGGGCAATTACCTCTTCACACCAGTGGTGTGCCCTTACCAGGAAAATGACCTGAGAATGAGTACCTGGGCAGCAGGTGCGAGCTTTGTCTTCCTCAGGGCCCCTGCCTCAGAGGTGGGCAGTACAGAGGGACTGGGCCAGTGGCAGGCCAGACAGTCTTGGTGGGTGAAGTGCCAAGCTGTTCCCTTTGTCTTCTGGCTGCTTTCTCTGTGCCAGACCTGTGCCAGGCACTGGGGATTTGGTGTTTGTAGCAATGAGCCACACACTCATCTGCAGACCTAAATGTGGAAAGCATTAACTCCAATGAACAGACATAAATCAGGAGGGGAGGTGATGGCTCCGAGGAAAACAGCTCTTCTCAGAGAGCAAGAGCCCAGGCTATTGCACAAGAGCTGCGCTGTGTGAGTCACCAGCCAGGAGAGGGAGGGAAGGTGCAGGCAGGGAGGGGAGCCCCCATGGGATTGGCAGGGGTACTGGAGGGCAGAGTGGTTGCAAAAACACAGCTGCAGATTCATAACCAAAAACACTTCAACTGCAAGCCGAAGCGGGTTGGGGGTTGTCACCTTCCCCCAACTAAGGAAGAGTTTCAAAACCTGTGCTCTCTAGAGAAAATGTCTGTAAGCAGTCCACCCAACTGTCAACTGATCCCCATACAGCTGCAGCTGTGCCTCTGGAAGGCACCTCTTTGACACAGGTCCCCAAACCTGAAGTTCTTATCATGGGCACACAACTCTGGCCTCAACTTCTTGCTCATTTTCAGGACCATTTATTTTCGTCCTTTCCTTCTTCTAAACATCCCATTCTCCACACAGTCTACTATTGGCAGGACAAGCCCTTTGGAGTCCCCTTGTCCCTCACCCCTGAAGAGAACCTTACTCCTTCCCCACCACCTTGCTTTGCAAATATCCACCTTCCCAGCCAGTTCTACGTACCCTCAACAGGCAGCACACCATGTCTTTCCTGGCTGTGGTGGTGGGAAGAAGGCACCTCACATAGATAATTCACCAGGGAGTGGAAGTGAAACTTCAGGAGTTCTGAAACATGGAAGCTCTGGAAATTACCTGAGCAACCTGCACACCCTGGCAGGGTCCCTTTCCTCTATAGGCCTGTCTTATTCAGATGAAATAAGAAACGTGCCAGGTCCCCTAGTTTCTGACAAGGCCACCTGTAAGGAACACGCAAGGCAGTTTAACCTCTCTTATCCCTGAGGGATATATTCCAAGACCCTCACAGAATGCCTGAACCCACAATGGTACTGAGCCCTGTGAACACTCAGTACATAGAGGTGATAAGACCCACAATCTGCACACGCTCACACCCCTTTAGAAAATGCTATAGTATTTGCATAGAAGCTATGCACATCTCCCTGTATTCCTCAAATAATCTCTAGATGATTTATGTTTGATACCATGTAAATGCTGAGTAAGCAGTTGCTATCTTACGAAGGTAAAACAATGATATGAAAAAAGTCTGTACCTGTTTATTACGGAGGCGCTATTTTGGGATTATCTCAGGGGCAACAGTGAGGGTTACCGATACAGCGACATAATCAGAGGCATCACTTTAAAAGATCAGGCTAGGGGCAGAGCAGTTAGGAGGTTATTGCAATAGTCTCGGAACTTCAGGATGGTGTTTGGGTTCGAAACAGTGGTAGGGTGGTGAAAAGCGGTGGGCGTTAAACAAAATCATATTTAGGAAGAATCAGCTTCCTCCTCACCACATGGGAAGTGAGAGGGGGAAAGAAGAGTGGAGATCTTCCAGGGTTTTGACTGGAGCAGCTGTGAGGACAGTTGGGCCACTTTATGACCTTGAGGAGGAGCCCGAATACCTAGTTTGGGACAGATTATGTGCGAATACCAAGTATGCAGCTGGATGCATGACTCAAGCGCGCCTGGGTCATCTCTCTACCTCGCAAGCAACAGGAAGCCCCAGATCTGCTGCGCCCCGAGGTGTGGAGACACAGTGACCACCCAGGATTAAGCCTGCGAGCCTGGTCCTAGCTGCAAGACAAGACAATGGAGGCTGAGTAAACAGGGATCTCATTTCAGCCTGGATTGCTCAACCAGGCATTTTTCCACTTCTCCCAGCCCACAGGGTGGGAAGGAGTGTGGGAGCAAGAGCAGGATTGGGGAATGCAGTCCAGCCACAAGCTTCAAGATCCTGGCTAAGAACAGCTCCACTTACTACCTGTCAGCCTCCCTGGCCTGCCCTTGAGGCCCTCAGCACCCTGCCATGAAGTTCTGGAATGCGCTAGTAAGGGCTGAGATAGTTCTACTTGAGGGCCAAGAGTGCAGTGAGGAGCCAGGGCAGACTGCGGGGGGGGGGGGGCTTCCAAGTGAGACAGGATACCAGCACAGCAGGCACTGTGTTCAGGAAACTCCCAGAGTCAGATGATATCACCCATGTGCTCCATTCATTGATTTCAGAAAGATTTCTGGAGCACATATCAAGGCATTTGGGTCCCATCAATAAACACAACAGAAGAGAGAAAATCTCCAGCCTTCAAGGAATATGTGCTGGTGGAGGGAGGCGTGGGTTGGAGAACACATGGTATACATGATAAATAAGTAAAACTCAAGAATATAAAAGGAAAGGAGAAGCTGTATGTGGTGGTGCACACCTGCAATCCTGGCGCCGTGAAACTGAGGCAAGAAAAACACAGGTTCAAGATCAGCCTGAGTTATACAGGTACTGTCCCCGAAATAAAAACAAAACCAACAGAACAGAATGTGAAAAGGCGATGGTGGGAGGGAGAATAAGGTAAAGAGCCTGAAATAGGGGTGTGCATGTACTCTCAGAACTTGCGAAGCTGGGGAAGAGGATCGCTTCAAGTTCTAGGCCAGCCTGGGCTACAAAATTACACAAAGAGACAAACAGAAAACAAAGATGCTCAGGAATCTAGGTGAACTGGAGGTGGCAATTTAAAACAGTTCAAGATGATATCATTGCTCCTAGGTCACAGTGCAAACATCTCACAGCCCTCTGTCCAAATTACTTATTCCTTCGCCCACTGACAAATGACTCTTGAGGGCCCTCCAAGGGACTGCTCTGAGCTCTCTCCAGTCTCAGCAAGCTGACTTTTACTCAGGAAGACAGAGGTTAAGATAACTAATTATGGGAGGTTTGTGAACAAGCAGAAACTTCCTGCCTCATGGGATTACTATACACGCATGTCAATCACACAGAGCCATGGAACATGCTGAAACCCAGCACCATGGGATCCTCTGCAGGATGTCTCTGATTCTTGGCAAGGTCCCAGGTCCACCCTCCACCTGGGTCCAGGCCTGCTTCCCATTAATAGCATCCCATTGGAGTTAGTGAACACTACTTTCTTCCTAGCTACCAGGCAAAGCAGCAGGCAGTGGTCTCTCTAGAAGCTGCTGAGGAATTCCCTCACACCTTGCCTGGCAGCTCCTGGCTTTAGGACTTTCTTAACTGGCTTTATCATTGCATGCTGTAGACCCCGCATCTTCTCTAGGAGATCCATCCCTGGTACTGAGTCTTCACTGAGCACATGTTAGATAGGCTTTGTCTCCTCTTACCTAATTAACAGTGCAGACCAGAGACAGGAGCAACAAAGGAGGATCTCATACCCAGGCAGATTGGGCTACAGAGCTCATGCCTCTGACCACAAGCTAATACTATCTTTCCTGGTGTGCTACCCACCTGCAAGGGGCTGCTGAGAGAAAAAGCACCAGATTCTTCATGTTTGCAGCAAAGTCAAGGGTGATGTTGGTGCACATTTTTGACAGTGCTACGTCTCTGGACCCCCAAACCTCTCTGCATCCCACATCTAGTCCCTTAAAACCCGACTTACTCCCTCAATACCCAATCCAGTTTTAGGAGACCTAAACAAGCCTCTAAAGAAAGACATTTGCCAAGTGTGGTGGTGCACATCTTTAATCCCAGCACTCGGGAGGCACAGGTAGGAGGATGGATGTGAGTTCAAGGCTACCCTGAGACTATATAGTGAATAGCCCTACATGAGTGCTCCCTGTTACTAAATGTTTATGAACCGACAGACTTAGCTCAGAATACTCTCCCCACCCATGAGGCTGCGTGCCTATTTACTGGTTGAAAAGCTACGCTGAGCACAGGCGTGGGGGACTGAGGAGCGGGCTTCCAGGAACTGACAGTGCTTCTCTGTTCCTCTCCAACCTCTCCCCATCACCCCTCCAACAGAGCCTCCGCAGCCTGGCAGCCCAGCAAAGAATTTTTAATCCCACGCCACAATCTCCCGAGACTGCCTATCACGGACAAGGGGTTCAAGGAAAACCTATACCTCTGCGGGCCCCATCACAAAGCCCCCCCCAAAGTGCAAGATGACTGCCTCACCTCACCAAGACATGGAGAGCCACCTCCAAACAGTGCCAGCCAGGGCCCCATACTCACAGCAGCATTATGCAGTAGCCTTGGAGGTTGTGGGTGGGGGGGAGAGGACGACAGCTGATACAAAGGACTCATCAGCTGTACAGCGCCCCATGGCATCCCTTCTCACTCTCAAGACACACCCCCAGACCCACCCACCCCGGGATGGTGTCTCACAAACACCTAAAGCCATTGGATTTGCAGCCATCCTTCCCTCTCACTGATGACTTGCAAACAGTGCTTTCCTTCTCCTTGGAAAGGTAGTAGTCAGTGTCCAAGAGAGCACCTTCTAGAATCCTTCATTCGGCACACATTTATTGAGAGAGAACTGCAGGCCTTGTATCACTCAAGTTACTTTTTTATGGTAAAGTGAATAAGGTTTTTCTTTTTAATATTTTATTTATTTGAAAGCAGAGATACACACACACACAGAGAGAGAGAGAGAGAGAGAGAGAGAGAGAGAGAGAGAGAGAGAGAGAAAGAGCGCATGGGTGCTCAGAGACTCCAGCCACTGCAAGCAAACTCCAGATGCATGCATCACCCTGTGCATCTGGCTTCACGTGGGCACTGGGGATCTGAACCCAGGTTGTTAGGGCCTTGTAGGCACGTGCCTTAACCACTCTCCAGCCCACAAGATACTTTTCCAAATACTTGTATGTGTGGCTCAGTTCAAACACTCTGAAACACACCTATTTTCTCAAACCCAGAGAGGAGCTCTTGGGACCTGACTCAGCAATTCCCCACCAGAAGGGGGGGGGTCTCACCCGCTGATCTAGATGGTGGTTTCTAGGGTGATGAACAGTCAATGAAGGGGATCAAAGGTCGCTGGACCTAGGTGAAAAGTCCCAGCTGCCAATCACAGCTGCTGGACATGACAAGCTACTTACCTCTAAGTGTCAGTGGTGATTTGAATGAGAGGTTCCCCACAGCCCTCTAGGTTTTGAGTACTAGGTTCCTAACTGGTGACAATTTGGAAGGTAGAGCCTTGCTGGAGGACATGTGTCACTGGGGGCAGGTTTGAGGGTATTACAGCCCAGCTTCCCTTGCCAGAACCAGCTCATTCTTGCTACTGTTTCCCAGCTACTCTAGTAAGATGAAATACTCAGCTCCTGCAGTGACAAAACTCCCCCCCCTCGACTGCAAGAGGAAATAAACCCTTTCCTCCCATCAACGGCTTTTGGTTGGCATTTTGTCCCAGCATTAAAGGAAATTGCTGCAATGTCTCATATTTTGTACACACACACACACACACACTCCAAACCCCATCTCACATGAATATTAAAGTAACTAAAATATGTAAGATCCTTCAGGCTGAACTTTTTAAGGTTAGCTGGGAGACCCCATGTCTAAATACATGTTTCTATCTCTTCATCTGCTGCCTGTGGGTAGCGCATACGCACTCCAGGTGGCTGAGTCCTCAGTTCACCTGTCACCTGTCTGATTCAGGAAAGCTCTACAAGGTGTTTTTGGACATCTTGCTCAGATCTGTGTACTGATGCCCCTGGGGAGTGTGCTACAAGAGATTGCTGAGGCCCTCTCTGGGGTTCTTAGCAGGTCCTCACCTGCTAGGAGAGTGGGCTGGAGCATAAAACTCCATCCTGCAAGTTCCCATGTGATACCGGCCCAGACACTGCACTTTGAGAATCAGTGGTGTGGAATTTGAAGGCTAGTAAACGAGTTAAACATCACCTAAGATGACCTCAGGAAGATGGAGGGAAGACCACTTCTTCTTTGGTTTGTTTTGGCTTTTGCTTGCAATGGAAATGTTGGGGACCAAACCTGGTGTTGAACTGAGAGACTTTCATGCAAGGTAGGCAAATGCTGTTCCACTGAACCACACCTCCAGCCCTACTCTGTGCCTCTTGACTGGTTAGGAGCACCTGATAGGATCCTCTCAGTGGCACCATCTCGTGCCTCAGACCCAGGCAGGGCTACGGGTGGAAGCCTGACTTCCACACCCAAGATTTCTGATTCCCATAGAGTTTTTGTTTATCATCCTTTGGGGCTGTAGAAAAAGGCTCCAACTGCCCCCAAGTTGCTGGGCAATCTTGAATACCCAGCCACCAGCTTCCCCTACTGTGTGTTATTCTCTTCAAGCGTGGGCTCCATTCCACCCTTCCCGGAATAGGCTGGCGTGGCTAATGTTTGGATCCATCAAAGCTGGGAGGTTGTAATCTGAGGCCCTCAGGTAACAAGAGGAGCCCTAGAGCAGCTGACTTGAGGTCAAACCCTTCCATGCTAGGGAGAGCTTGGATATGGTGGGTTCCTGGGGGTCTCAGCATGCATGCACACTGGACCCAGTGTCCCAGCCAAACAATGCACAAGAGGCCGGCAGGGCAGGCAGCCAGAGCCCACTCATGCCAGTACCATCTGGGAGCCCTTGCCAGGCCTCGGAGGGCCGGCTGAAGAAGCTGGAGTCTGTCCTGGGACACAGTTGGGCTCTATTCTTATCTCAAGGGGGAATGTGTGACTCTCCTTCCCATGAATGGGGGCCCCTGGCAAAGCTGAGGAGGAAACAGAGCCATCACTGTGCCTAAGAGGGCTCCCCACTCGGCTCCAGCTCCAACCAGCCCCTCGTGGCAGGGCCTTGCACAAGCTTCCAACAAGGACAGGCCAAGTTGAAGGCAGACAGGGAAATGGACAGTCCTCAGCTGAGCGCATACAGCCCTCAAGCCCCCTGCCAGAATTGGGCATCTTATGCATGTCACACACCCATACAAGTCCCCACTGGTACACACACACTGGTCTCCTTCCTGCCTCGTGGGTCCCACTGCACCCCATCTGTAGGTAGTAAGAGGATTCATTAAGTGCTCTCTGTAGGCCCGCGAATGCCCATCTTGGCCAACAAATGGGCATCAGGCATTGTCGATCTGATTACCCTTGTAAAGACCAATAGGACAGTGTGAGTCAACCTAAATGCCACTCACATGGCTCTCAGTGACAGAAGACTGCACAGCACCACCTTCAGTGGTTTTGACAGCCAACAAAAGTAGCAACATTGGTGTCCATCACTAAGGGACTGGAAGTATTGGCCATATATGTAGGTATTTGTATATGTATGTACATATTTACTGATAGAAATATGCCTTTCCCTCAAGATGCAAACTCATGATCCTTCTGCCTTGGTCTCCTGAGTGCTCTGCTGACAATTAGGCGCCATCCATTGGACTCAATAGAAATATTCTCAAAGACATGCTATACAATTGTGTGATAATTACAGAGGGAGAAAGAGACTATTCTTTGTATCCCGGTAGAATGGAAAAAAAAGGATGGAAAGGCAATGGCGAAGTGGGGGAGGGGGAGGTCAGGGTGGTGCTAGGAATGAGGCCAGGGTGCAAGGGGGTCAGTTGAGGGTGGGAGCCATTGGAAGGATTTGACTAAGTCCTGTTCAGCCTTCCTCTGGATCAGCCTGAAAGGACTATGAAAACATCCGGAAAATATTTAGCTAGTAAATCTCTTGGAAGCCCCTCCACCCTGCTTTATTTATTAACACTTCCCTTTCACTCCGGACCCCCCATGAGAGAACCACAGGCTGGTGCTGGGTGAGCTCCGCCTGCAGTGAGAGCTGGTCATTACTCCTCCTTTCCCTCCCTTCCCCCCCCCCCACCAGAGCAGCCCAGATCTGCAGGAGCCCATAGCAGGGATGGGCTGGCCATGTTATTCTGGTTCCCTGGTCACCTCGTGGCCAGCAGAGATTGACCCAGGCACTCAAGGGTTAAATGTCCTTTCCTTGTAAAGGGGAGCTGCTGTTCAGGCAGGGAAGTCTTTGCTCCAACTGGCTCCCTTCTCCTGGAATTACTCTAAATTCTTGGTATAGACACCCTTGAATAATGAGTACGGGTTAGGGGATACAGAACTCACATGCACATGTGTGCCAGGTGCACACTCATGAGCACACACACACACACACACACACACACACACACACACACACACCACACCACACCCTGATGATACCCTTTCTGTTGCCAAGAATCCCCCAGAATCCAGGGAAGGAACAGCCCTCCTTTCAGGGTTACAAACCAACCCCACTGTGCAGCGCTGAAAGAGAAGGTGCTCAAAGCAGCAGGCTCAGGCTCTGGTTCCAACAATAGCACAACAGACCGCCATCAGGTTACATGTTCAAATCCCATCTCTGCCATTTGAGCTGTGTGACCTCTGTAACCTGTTTCCTTGACAAGAGAGTTTGGTATCGTTGAAGAGAGACCGCACCAGAGACCGGAAACCTGAAGGAAGGTCCCAAGGGGGTGGGTTACTTACTAGAACCCCCAGTCTCTTATGTGCCCAGGACTCAATTTCCAATGCACTGAGAGTATAGCACCTGGAAGACTGAAAAGATCAGCCCACTGGTGGATTCTGAACAGCATGCTGGGCTGTTGGAGGTTGGTTTTAACTTGGATTAACTGGCAACATTTCAAGATTGGGATGTTTTAAGTTTCCAGCCTGTCCTGTGCTCTCTACAACTGTCTGATGCTGCCTGTTGGATGGTACCCGGGGTCTGGGTCATAAGGACCTGCTGGCTCTGCAATCTGCACCTGTGAACCCCGTTCTAGATGGCTCAAGGCTGGGTGTGGTGGTGCACGCCCCTAATCCCAGCACTTAGGAGATGGATACAGGAGGATCAGAAGTTCAATGTCCTCTTCAGCTATGTAGTAAGTTCTAGGGCAGTCCAGGATACATGAGATTCAGTTTCAAGAAAAAAAATCACAAAAAAGATGGAATCTATGACTGTGGCCATCAGCTTTGCTCTGAACAGTGAGACTAACGGGCAACAATTTGGGGAACCCTGAGAATAAAACTAGGCAGTGCCCTCATCACCATCTCCTTATTCCCTACCCCAGCTTGTCATGAGGACCCCTGGTATCCAGGAACCACTACATGACCCTCTTTCTTCTGCATAACCTGCCATGTGAACTTGGCTTAACAGAGCCAAGGAGGCCAGTGTGTAAACTGGTCCCCACAGGGCCTTTGCAGCCTGGCTCATAGGCTGAATGCCCCATAGGGCATTCAGTGTTTCGCTGCTCCAACACTCATTCACAGGCCCACCCAGCAAATATTTCAGCTGTGCACTCCCTGAAGGGCACACTCAGGACAGCAGCAAAGCTGGATGATGCAACTATCGCTTGAGAACTCTAACCTTGCAGTCATGAACTTGAACGAGGGAAATGCTGGATGGCAAAGAAATTCCCCCAATTCAAGGGCTCTGGGGAAAGAAGAAACACGAGGTCCCCTTCAAGATGAAAAGCAACCTTAGTCTCTGGTCCCTGAAGTCTGAGTTTAGACAAGTTCCAAACAGAATGCATGGTAGGGGGAGAAGACTGGGAGGGGAGAGCTGAGTAAATCCCAGAGCCCCCAGCATTTGCTGCAAATGCTGAGTGAACAGCAGAACCTATGCGGAGATCTGAGCAAATTCCAGGACCACCTCTTGGGCCACATAAGCTCTGGGCTGAGCACAGACAAACACTGAGTCAGACATCTAAACATCTGGGGCTTAGCTAATCCTCTGCTTTCCAGCAGTCAGCTGGATGGACTCTGAGAAGCAAGGCAGGGTGGGGGGACAGTTTTCAGGGAGTCTGGCCAGGTCTGGGAGGCAGGCCTTTGACCCCACCTTGGGCTGGGCCAAGTCACACAGCAAGCAGGCTGAGGCCCATCTAGCATGTTCTTGGCCCACAGTTCCTGGGCGGCTCCACTGCCCAACCCACATGTGGGAGGAAGTGGAAGCTACAGCAATCACACTCCAGGATTCCATTTGGGGATGGAAGAAACTATTCCCTAATCCCTTCCTAAATCAAGACCAAGAAACAACTTGCCCAAGAGTCCACTGGCTCTGCCCTGTCGCCCCTATGCTGACCTCCTGCTGCTGAGCAGCTCTGAGGAGCAGTGGGAAGTAGGGAACAAGGGATGTGGCAAGAGAGGAACATGCAGTTCCTTATGTCCACAGTCTCAGAGCAGGACTCCCACACTGGTGCAATAAGCTTTGATTTCTAACTCACAGCACATGGAATTCTAGAACCAACTGTAGCCAAGATCTTCCCCTCTTGCCCTTTAGTGGGCCAGAAAATATTCAGTATTTATGTCTAATCTACAGCACTGTTCATCACCTGTTTGCATTTTCAATATAAAAATGTGAGTGACTTTTTAAAATTCCAAGCAAAATGATCTTATGAACCAAAATGATGATTGCTTATGGTTTCTCCCTGTGGACCAGTAGGCTGATATACTGATACATCCTTCCCTTAAGTAAATGACACAGACACAGGAAGTGTTGAAAAATGCCCAAAGCCCAACATGGTGGCTATGCCTTTAATCCCAGTGAGGTAGGAGGACTGATTCGAGTTCAAGGTCATCCTGGGTTACAGAGCGAGTTCCAGGTCATACTGGGCTAGAGTGAGACCCTGCCACAAACACAAACAAACAAAGAAAGAAAGAAACAATGGCAGGACCATCCAACAGGGAGTGTGGACAATCTTTCCAACAAGTGAAGCTGCATCCAGGCCAGTGGAGCTCAACCCCTTGCTCACACCAGTATCTCAAAGTAGATAAAAGTCCTAAGCATCA
The DNA here is from genome assembly GCA_004024765.1 of Zapus hudsonius. Taxonomy (NCBI): domain Eukaryota; kingdom Metazoa; phylum Chordata; class Mammalia; order Rodentia; family Dipodidae; genus Zapus; species Zapus hudsonius. The sequence continues at coordinate 100,752 of PVHP010000775.1, read as the reverse complement.
GCGCTAGAGCTATGAAACTCTTAGAGAAAAACATAGGTGCAAATCTTCACAACATAGATTTGGGAAATCATTTCTTAGATAAGACAACAGAAACAGAAATAACAAAAGGAAAAGTCAATTTTCTTTCATAAAAATTAATAACTTAATGCTCTAAAGTAAAGAGACAACCCATAGAGAGGAAAGTTTTATAAGTCATATCCAGAAAAAAAGACTTATCTACAACATGTTAAGAATACTTACAACTCAATAATAAAGACATGTATTATTTAAGCCATTTTTAAGAATCAGAACAGGCTGATCTTTCTCCAAAGGAGATATATGAATGGTCAGCAGGTCAATGAAAAGATCTCCAGTCCTTAAGGAAAAAAACCCAAATGAGATACCACCCTGCACCCACCTGCAAGAGTATAATAACAAAACACAAATAACCAATGGTGTTAAGGATGGGGGGAGAGAGCTGGAAATCCCATGGACTCCTGAAGGAAATATGAAATGGTGCATCAGCTTTGGAAAGTAATCAAGTCCTCAAAAAGTTGAACCTCATTATCACATGACTCAGCAATTTCCATCCTAGGTTCACATTCAAAAGAATGAAAAGCATATGTCCACACAAAAATACGAACAAGGATGTACACCACCGAATTATTCCTCAAGACCAAAGGAGAGGAGAAAGGACACAAATGCTCATCAACTGCTCAATGACTAAACAAAATGTAATGCACCCCTGGGAGAGCTCTCAGAGCCAATGGAAAGGAAGTCCTGGTACCTGTCACAACACGGATGAAGCTCAAAACATTCTAAGTGAAAGAGACCAGGCAGACATACGGCATCACCCACTGATTGATATGTGGTGTCCAAAAGAGAAGACTGAAGACTGGAGAGGGATGCAGGGAGCAATTGTGAGTGATAACATGTTCAGACACCAATTAGAGTCATGACTGCACAGCTCTGTAGATGTACTAAACACCATGGACTTATAGACTCTAAATGGATGGATTATATGGCATGTGAATTACACCTCAATAATACTGATATGAAAAATAGATGATATTCTGTTATGGATTCGATGGGAAATGTCTTTGAAGAACTTGTGTGTCGAAGGATTGGTTCCTAATGTTCACAAGTGGGACATTTGGGACCCATCACCTAATCGAGGGACTCATAACTCAATTACGAGCATTATTGGGAGCAGGAGGAACTAAGAGACGGGGATTAATCCGAGGAAGTAGGCCATGGGGGTGCCTTTAAAGACTTTGGCCTTGGTCCCTTTTTATCTCCCTGCTTCTTGGCCACCATGAAGTGAGCAGCTTTACTTCCAACACTTGGGAGGCAGGGGCAGAAGGATTGTGCATTTTGAGGACAGCTTGCTCTACACAGGAAGACCCTATCTCAAAAAAAAAAAAAAAGTGCCCGCGAGAACCACCACAACCTCTCTTCCATGTTCTGCCTCACCACAGGCCTAAGAGGGTGGACTAACATCATGTGGACAACAGCAATGGGAGAATGTGCCAAACACTGACAAGGGGAAGCTGGCTATAACCCCAAAAGCCTGCCCCCAACAACACAGCTCCAAAGAGGTTCCAATACCCAAACTGCCATCAGCTGGGGATCAAGCGTTCAGAACACATTCATTTGTGGGGGACACCTGGATGAAACTATCACAGAGCTCTTCCTCTGAGTCTTTACTCAGACACCATAGCACTTCTCCTTCCTCTGAAGAATACCATGGCCTTGGCCCTCACCTACTTTCTATGCACAGGAGGCTTTATAGCTGCAGCTCAGTCTCTACATAGTGTCATGCTACAAGAATACTACACTTGAGCACCCAAAATCTGGATTTGTTTTGCTTTAGTTTGATTTGGTTTCCTTGAGACAGGGTTTCTCTATGTGGCCCAGGCTGGCATGGAGCTCTCAATCCTTCTGCCTCAGTCTCCCCAGCAGCCGAGACTACAAATGTGAGTCAACTACACTCAAGTGTCTTTAATAGGATGTGGGGGCCTTCAATCCTAACATCTAGCAAAATTGAAATATCATCCATTTTCCAACCTGACTCACGGACTTAACAGTAGCCATCTCCCAAAACTATTCTCCAGAGACCTTGATGTGTCGCTTAAGCCCTTATGATTCATGACTCATTCTTATCTCCTCTGCGTCTGTCCAAAAGACAGACTGTCACACACACACATACACTTCCTTTAAAGACCAATCCTTCCTGTGCCCCACACTCTGTAATTTATATTTTTGTTTTGAAAGCATATTTATCTTGTGATGGTACCCTCATTTCCCTCCTCCCTGTCCCCAACCCACTGGGGCCCTCTTTGGTGGGCTTACTGGATCAGTCCATGGGGATATGAATTGCACAAGAGGTAGCCAGTTTTCTTTCCTCCTTTGTGTGTTGTTAAGGGGGACAATGTCTTTGGATATTCTCCCCCACCATGGCTCTTACATTCTTTCCGCCCCCTCTTCCACTCAGTTCCCTGAATCATGGTGGGTGAGTTTGAAGTCTGCTTTACCTTTGAGATCTTAAATATCTCTGGACTTGTGCTTTGGATTGTGTTGGGTATCGTTGGTGTCTGTCTCCATTGTCCTTTCATGGAGTATTTAAAATCATACATACTTACTATGTATGTAATGATGTTTTGAATTATGTATACATTGTGGCAATACTCCATGAAGTCAACTGTGTTCATCCCACACATGCTTATTAGTGTAGGATGAACACAAAACTCATCAGGTGATTTTCAAAATACTCTACGCTGTTGTCAACCACAGTCCTCACAGCATTCAACAGGACCCCTGGAGCATCTCCTCCCTTCAGCTGACATTTGTTATCCTTTGCCAGAACTCCTCTTCCTCTCTCCCTAACTCCCTACTCTAACCACAGCAGTACCTAGAAACCATCACTCCCCTCTTTGCTTCTATGAGTTCAACTTTCTTAGATTCCACATGTGAGATCATGGATCTGTCTTCTTGTGCCTGTCTTATGTCACTGGACATAAGGTTTGTGGGTTGTCACAAATGACAATACTTCTTTCTTCTTGTGTACATTTTCTTTTCCTATCCACCAGTGGGCAGTTAGGTTGATCCCATACATTGGCTATTGGGATGAATTCTTTGAGAAACATGGGAGTGAATATGTCTCTTAAAAATCACTGATTCTCTTCCCGCAGGATACATACCTAGTAGTGAGTTGTGGGATCATCTACAGTTCCAGTGTTAGTTTTTTTAAGAAACTTTCAAGCTGATTTCTAGGCTGTGCTGGTTTGCATTCTCACCCATAGTGTGCACACACACACACTTTTATCTCCGTGGAAACAGTCCTTTTCTCTCTTCTTCCTGAGACTACCCTTCCAGACTGCAGCCACGCTGGTCTTCATCCACCACTCTGTCCAGGGAGGCCAGGGGTTGAACTCAGCAAAGGTGCTGCATGCCCTGACATGCTCTGTCTGTCTACACTGGTTTAAGCTTCTGATTTTGCCCTTGAACACTGGTTTTACCATGTGTTTTTCCCTCTCCTTAGAGTGGGAATAGCTGGACAGAGCAGGCACTCTGCCTTTTCCCTCCCTATACAACCAGAGCTCAGTGAGTGGCCAAGACATCCCAGCCTCAGAATTAAGGCCTGAGGTGGGTTCCAACAAGCAAAAGGGTGTAGGGATCATCAAGTCTCCATCTGGATGCCCAAACACAGGGAAAGAAAGAAATTCCCAGAAGTGGTGCCAGGCATGGTGGTACACACCTGAATCCTGGCACTAAGGAGGCTGAGGCAGATAATCACAAGTTTAAGGCCAGAGGTCAGCATGGGATAAATAGTGAGACGTTGTCTCTCTCATACACACAGCACACACACACACACACACACACACACACACACACACACACACACACACACAGAGAGAGAGAGAGAGAGAGAGAGAGAGAGAGAGAGAGAGAGAGAGAGAGAGAGAGAGAGAGAGATGCAGAGGACCCAAGGGGAAACCAAGCTAGCAGAAAACGTTGGGAAACACCTGAGTCTGCATTATTGGGGAATAATGTGACTTCTTCCCATTTCAAAGCTGGGAGTGAATTCAAAGGGCCAGGCAGAGATTAGCAAGTTAGCCACTGGAACTTAGAGAGGATGACCCAACACTGCACACAGGCTGTGTGAGAAGGACAAGACACCCCGAGGAAATGCCTCTTAAATGATGTGGCTGTCTTTTATTAATTAATCACAGAGTCACCCGTGGTGAGTGTCCTAAGATGAATGCCAATTGTAACCACATGGCATGAGGCAAACTCGCTATCTTCCTTCCTGACTCTCCCCATGGCCTAGCGGGAGGCTAATCATGAGGACCACAGATCATGGGTAGGAAAGAGTTGCCCCTGGCCTCCAAACCCTTCCATTATTTCATTTCTCAGTCCAGCCCAAGCGTTGGAGAACTGTTGGGGGGTCCTTGGGGCTTCTCTGGCTCAGCACAATGGTGCTCAAGAAAATGCAGGCCAAATTCCCTGAACTCTGGAAGGCAGGATGAGGGTGGGGGCACATTTTCTTCCCACAGAAAAAGCCAAGTGGCCCTCAATAAGATGAAGCCCAGTCAGTGAACTACCTGCAAAATGGACCCCATACCCACTCTCACAGCCCCTAACCATTGCTGTCTCCCCAGACCCTCATAGATACGCTTCAAGTCAAAACCAGCTCCAATTCTCAGCATCCAGGGTGACCCTTAATGACAGAAAGCCTGGTCAAGCCTGCAATAATTAAGCTTTCCTTAGTACTTAGAAAACAGAACTGTCCCTGGAATGTTTTACAACATTCTGCCATATCAGACTCTCCTTGAGCTTGCAGACTTCAATTCTTTCCTCTGCACTCACTATTACCACTGCTGGAACATTCTATTCTTCCCCCAGAGGTTTCTGTGCAGCTCCTTCCATCTCAGAATTAAGTTCTCTGCTCTAATGTCACCCTAAAGGGGTCTTCCCTGGTCATGCCATTTAAAGTGTGTCCCTTTTGCGAGGTGTCACCCCAACTTCTTTATCTGTCTTCACAGTATGCATCGCTTAGTTGGCACACGCATGAAAGTATTTATTAGAATGAAAGCTCCACTGTGCAAGGAATTGAGCTACTTGGTAAATGCTGTTTTCTCAGTGTCTAGAACACTTCCTAGGGTATTAGAGATCCAAAATAAATACTTGTTGGATGACTGAATGAAAAAATGAATGAATGGATTCTTGGATGACTCCATTATAAAACCTGAGGTCATGATAGATTTTCATTTCAGATTGTTTCATGACTCTTTTGTAGCTGTAAATCTAGTTAATAAAAGAGACAGAACTACTGACTCTCCCTCATCCTTGTAGCTCATTAGTAAGGAAGGAGGGCAACTCTGTTCAATGGAATAATGAAGTTTGTAAATAAGAACCAAGTCAGGGCTAGGGAGATGGCTCAGTGGTTAAAGATGCTTGCTTACCAAGCCTGCCGGCCTAGGTTCAAGTCCTCAATACCTACATAAAGTCAGCTGGACAAAGTAAGTGGTTTATGCATCTGGAGTTCATTTGCAGTGGCAAAGGGCCCTAGTATTCTCTCTCTCTCTCTCTCTCTCTCTCTCTCTCTCTCTCTCTCTAAACAAATAAATAATATAGTTTTATAAAGAACCCAACCAAACCCAGAATCCAGGTCTTCAACACTCTGACTGGAGCTCTGTCCAAGGAGGTGTCTGATTTCAGGATTCTTTCCTGCTAGAGAAAGCCATTATTGCTAGTCTTATGCATATTTTAAAAATAAAAAAGTAAATAATCATCTTGAGAGATGCTGACAAGCATAATCTGATAAAATTCCACATATATTTGTGGCTTTAGAAATACCACTTTGTGGGGATGGGGAGATGGCTCAGCAGTTATAGGCACCTACTTGCAAATCTTGATCGCCTGGGATCCATTCTCCAGTACCCACATATGCCAGATGCACAAAGAGGCACATGCCGGAGTTTGCAGTGCAAAGAGGCCCTGGCATGCCCATTCCCTCTGTCTTATTCTTTCTCTTTGGTTGAAAATAATAAATAAATAATAAATATAAATAAAAATCCCTTTGTCATATTGACTGGGCTAGCCTCACAGTCTCCATGAGATACCAAAAAAGACATAAAAAAGGATATTAAAATGCTAAATAGAAAATATAAATGCTAATCTAAACCCAACAGCCAGTCTCAGAGCTAAGAGGAGATTCCAGAGGAATCTCCATTAAAGATAGGAAGATGACTACTTACACTGGTACCCTTCGGGAGCCATCCATCATCAATAACCAATTTAAAAACATAATTAAATTTCACTCACAAGAAGAAGAAGAAATATTAGCATCCTAGGAATAGCAACACAAGGAATGCACAGCTCCGTGTGAAGAAGCCATTCGTCCAGGTTAGAGTCAAGCCAACTGACCGGAGACATCACACTCCTGGTAAGTAGCAAGAACCTCCCACAGGTCCAGGAGCAAGGTGAGGCAGCTGACTTTCCCAACTCCATTTTTTCTCCCTAGTTAGCATCTCTGTATAAAGAAAACGTTAGTGTTCCTGTATCCCCTTAAAGAGAAGAGGTGAAGATTAGGTGACTTCCTGCGCAGCAAGGCAGTTAGGGTTGACATTCTCATGGCTCCGACCCCCACCCACCCTGCTGTCTTCTCACTGCTTCCCCGATCTTCCAGCGATGGGCTGATTTCCATGTGTCCACGTGACCAGACTGATCTCAAGTCCCAGAATTCCTTTCCTGTCTGCTCTGACTGGGCAGACCAGTGGAGGGTTTTGGGAGAATTTAGCAGATGAAAGGAAACTTCAAAGACCAGCATCAGATATGGAGCATAACAGACTGCTCAGCCAACCCACAATGCCCTACGACCCATCCCTACAAAGAATCTCTTGAAAAAGGGGTGGGTGTGCACACGTGTGTGTCCTGCTGGTCTCTGTCTGTGTGTCTGTGCAGGTGACTGTGTGGACATCTCTGCTGTGTCCCTCCCACCTATTTGGCTTCTCTGGTTGTACCCTGCCTGACACAGGCATTAAGTTGCTCCTAATCAGAGGGGGCCCAGAGGACAGGTGGTCTAGCGGGTCACTAGTAATGTTGGAGGTAGGAATTGAAGACTGATTAGGTAGGAATAGTAAATTTAGTGGGACACTGTGCCCACTAGGCTTCTGGATTAAAGTTACAAAGAATTAATTATGGAGTCTCTTCTCTGTGTACAGCCCACAGACACGGTGCTAAAGAAGGGCTCAGGCTGGCTCCCCTCTCAGTGCTCCTCCATGGCTCCCAAAACGGGACTGCACTCACTCTGAGGGGTCACTTTCAGGCACTGTCCCTGGCCTGCATCCAGCTGTGCCCCTCTGACAACCCTGGACAGGCTGCTTCTAGAGACCTAGAGAGGGCCTGGCTAGCTCCCTTCTGGAATTGCCTGCCACACTGGGGTCAGGGTAGTTAGAGTGAGTGACTAGGTAGCCTGGCCACGCCTCCAGGTTCCCAGGGCAGGTTCAAGTGCCTCTGCATCTACAATGACATGAAAAGAAGCAGATCAGTGAAGGTGGTTATCTGAATCTGCTAGTCCAGCCAGGCTGTGACAAGACCAGGGCTGGTTGGGCTGGAGAGATGGCTCAGTGGTTAAGGCACTTGCCTCCAGTGCCTAAGGCCCCGGGTTCAATTCCCCAGGACCCACATAAGCCAGACCCACAAGGTGGTGGCCCTGGTTCTATCTCTCTCTCACTCACTCTCTCTCTTCTCTCATCTCTGCTTGAAAATGAATAAATAAAATATTTTAAAAAAAGAGAGAGAAGACCAGGGCTGGTAACACAGTCTCCAGGCTGAATTCCAGCTCCACCAGATATTAAACCAAGGGGCCCTGGGCACGTTCCCTTTTCTCTCAGGCCCTGGAGTTTCCGTTCTTTAAAGTGTATATAATAGATTGTAGTGCACCTCTGTGGGAATAGTCACAATGACGCATAATAAACATTAGTGTTGTTAAGACTAACACTTTCCAGAATAATTTTCTTACTACTTACACTGGTGAGTCAGTAGATCCAAAGGAATAAAGGATAGAGTATACTAAAAAGTTACATAATCATCACAAAGATAACGACTAGCATTAAAATCAGGTTATGAACCTTTCCAATTATCCAAAGAAACACAAACACAAAAAATAAAGTCAGTCGAACAAACTGTATATTAAAGCAGTGGATTTTTAAGGGTTTAAGAACAGGAAACATAAAATGAGAACATAAAACCAATCATAACTCTGAGAGAAAAGGATTCTCAGATGCCTCAAACATATGTCACGCTTGCATAAGTTTTTAATTCTATGCAAACTTCATCAAGCTGTACAGGTTTATATTGAGTTATGCTTCAAACTCAAGGGACGTCAGACCCAGGTAACAGGATGTGGGTCATGAACTGAATCATTTTCACACCTCTACCTCCACCAAAAATTCCTATATTGACGTTTACCCCTCCCCCACTACCTTAGGACATAACTGTATTTGCAGATAGGATCTCTATCAAAGTAAATTAAGTAAAAAGGACACGAGTAGGGTGGGCCTGTTCCAATGTGACGAGAGAGAGAGAGAGAGAGAGAGAGAGAGAGAGAGAGAGAGAGAGAGAGAGAGAGAGAGAGAGAGAGAGATTGAGACACAGGCACACAAAGGAGGAAGACCACGTGAGAACACACAGACCTCCAAAGAAGTCAGTCCTGTTGACACCTTGAAATGAAACCTCTAGTCTCTCAAACTGTGAGGAAATAAATTCCAGTCCCTAGTGCAAATTCACAGTGTATCTGCATGAGTTACATAGGTGGGGCAGGAGGGGTGGGAAGGGCCTGGGTAGTGAGCATGAAGAAAAGTGTCCCTGATGATGAGGAACTTGGATATGTCTGGCCCATTCCCACTCCATCTGGACCAGGGAGGCCTGGCAGGTGTTGGGCTCCACACTACAGCATATTGGAAGAGGAGGATCAGGAGCTCAGGGTGGAGGGACAACTGGGGGCTGCTCATGAGATGTGAGTGCAAGAGGCTTTGGTTGCTTCAAGGGCTCCATAAGACAGGGGAGACTGAGTGTTAACTGGCTGCACACTGGGGCCCTGTCCAGAGCTTCATGAGTGCTTGCCAAGAGGTGCCCAAGAGAACAGGCAGGTGTCTCCCTCCTTCAGGCTGTCCAGGCTGGAGATGACACACTAACGTGAACAAGCAGAAGCCTGATGCTCACTTCCGCATCACACAGGACACAGTATGACAAACTGCCACAAGATATCCCTTGGCTGAAATGCCTGGGACTAGAAGTGTTGGGGACTTTAGATTATTTTGTTCCAGATTTTAGAATATTTGTACATAACAGTATCTTGGAGATAGAACCCAAGGCCACAAACAAAACCCATTAATGCATCATATACACATATGTAGCTTTAAGGTAATTATACACAACATGGAGCTTCTTGGTGAAGAACTTTTCATTTAGAGTGGGTCATCAGTGTTCAAAAGGTTCTGGATTTAGGAACACTTTGGATTTCAGATTTTTATATTCTGCATGCCCAACCTGTGTGTATGTCTGTTTGTACGGATGTGAATTTCTCAAAAAAAAAAGTGTTGTTTCTTTTTTACTGAAATTTGATGAAAGTTATATGATTGACCAGATCTGCCCAGCCTGGAACAGAATCTTCTGGAAAGCAAATCTATTTCAAAGACCAAGGGGATGGTAGGTAAAGAAGGAAAGAGGAGCACAAGAAAGAAGCCACGTGGTACTGAAGACCAGAGGGTTTTCCAAAGACACATAGAAGGAACTCTTAACTTGGCTGGACTGAGATACAAGAAAGGCCCATGGCCCCAGGCAGGGGAGCAAAGCCCATCAGAAAGTCCACACACAGTCCCCAACTAGCAGACAGCCTGGCTCAGGTCAGGGCTGCAGATGCTCTGGTGTCTGGGGCTGACTGCCAGGGCAATGGGACAGGAACTGGGAGCCCAAGGGACATGGCAGGAATGCACACCAGAAAGAAAGGAAACAAACCATCTCTGTATATCAGAACAGAATCTGGCTCCTCAGGAACACACCATGAATTAAAAGGGAAGCCTAGACAGCTCGAAGACCAGAAAGGCTCCCAAGTTGGCCCTAGCCCACAGTTCAGCTAAGGCTTGTGTACAACATTAAAGATAAATAGCACTCAAGGCTCCTGTACCAAGTCCTGAATTCCCCTGTTAGGGCAGCTACGTGGTGTCCTGATCCCAGAACACCAGCAAGTTCACTGTGTCTGCCACAGATACGGTCATCATGCTGCTGAACAGAGGTCGAGCCATGATGGGCAGCCAGAAAGGAATCATCTTGAGGCTGGGGAGGTTGCTCAGCAGGTAAAGTTGCTTGCTCTCTTGCAAGCTTTCCAGCCAGTGTTTGGAATGCAAAATGGACCACATGACTGTAATCCCAACATGCCTCCAGCAGTGGGAGGCAGAGCCAGAAGAATCTGGAAGCCCCATGGCCAGCTATATTGACACATGCACAAAGGAAAGAAAAATATACAACAAGGGAGACCCCATCTCAAGCAGCATGAAAGGAGAGGATAAATACTCCAAGGTTATCCTCAGCCCTGCACACATGTGCCATGGTGCATACACACCTCATAATTACGCACACTTGTAGATGATGATGAAGAAGAAAAAGGAGGAGGAGAAGGAAGAAGGGAACACCCTGGAGGATCAGGGGAGGGGTGCAGTATGATTTCTAAGACCTCCAGAAATGAGGGACAACTCCCAGTCCCCAAAAGAAAGTCCCTGAAATGGAAAGGCCCACTATTTTATTTCTGTGGGATCAAGAAGCAACTCAGCACTGAAAAATTGCCCCTGCTGGCCCCAAAACCAGAGTCTTACAGGGCAGGGTATAGAATGAGAACCCCAGGAGCTCTGAGCCAGAAGTCCTTGTCACAGGTTACTGACTGCAGTCATGGACCTCGGGAAGACGACGACTATAGAGGAAAAGAGCACCCACACATAGAGGAGAACAAAAGAACCATCCATGACTCCCAGCCTCCCAAAACTCATGAAGTCCCCTTGGTAAAAGTGCCTTCACTGAGGTCCCCAGTAAAATGCAGAGTGCCCTGAATTTCCATGGAACTGGGGTAAAGTGGCCCAGAATGTGATATCAAACGAGTATTGAATTGAAAGTATGGTGGATCTGAATGTGTGGTTGAGTGGCAGAGGTGCGTAGCATACATAAGGCCTGAGGTTCAATCCCCAGTGCACATATGTACGAAAACACATACACACACACACACACACACACACACACACACACACACACACATACGTCCACACATTTGTATAAAAAATAAGGGCTGGGGTATATCTTAGTGGTAGAATGCATGCCTAGCATATGAAAGACCCTGGGTTAAATCCCTAGCATAGAAGGAAGAGAAGAAAAGGGAGGTGCAGTGGTTTGAATATAAAATGCCCCCCCACATATGTTTTGAATACTTGATCCTCAGCTGGTGGCAATTTGGGAAAATTGTGGGGCATTTTTTGCAGCCATTAAACATTCAAAGGATTAACAGGGCAAAAACATTTGGAAATTTCTCTTTGGAATGTGGAGCTATGCTGGAGGAGGAGTCACTAGGGATGAGCCTTGAGGTTTTCATCCAGCCCTAATGTGTGTTGAGACCTAACTCCCTCAGATTGTTTCCCTTCTGCTGCTGTGACAAGATGTGACACACTCAGCTGTCTGCTCTGCTGTGCATTTCCCACCAGGATGAAACTTCCCTCAAAGCTTTAAGCCAAAATAAACCTTTTATTCACCATCAGCTGTTTTTGTTTGGATGTTTTGTCCTAGCAACAAGAAGATAACTTGTACAGGAGGAGAGGGGAAGGAAAGGGAAGGGAGAGGAGAGAAAGAGAGGAGGGGAGAAAAGAAAACGAAATGTGTCCACCCTTTATAGCTCATTAGCCCATGTCCCAGAAGCCCTAGAAGATACCCCAAAGAGACTCCTAGTGAGCAGGTTCTGGTCACATCTTCCAAATAATATCTGACTTTTTCGCATAAATCTGGACAAGGCAAACTCCTCTCCCAGAGATTGGGGGTGAATTCTCCCATGGCTTCCTCTTTGAAGTGTGACCATAGAGCAGCATCACCTGGAAATGTGCCAGAAGCCCACACTAAAGACCCATTGAAGCAGACACTTTGTGTGCATTATGACTTAAAAGTGAAATGTGCCTCATAGACTCATGTGTTGAAACATTTGCTCTACAGCTGGCAGCACTATTTTTAAGGATTGTTGAACCTTTAGACAGTGAGTCCTAGCCAGAGGAAATGGGTGGTGAGGTGCAGACACTAAGGGTTATAGCTTAAGGCTGCTTTTTATTTGAGCTCTCCAATTTCTAGTACACCAAGATATGAGGAGTTTTAGCCATAGGGTCCTAATGCAATGAACTCCACTATGCATTCCCCACCAGAATGAACTATACCTTCTCATATGATGAGCCAAAAGAAATCCTTCTTCTGATAAGTTGTTTATGTAAGATACTCTGTCAGAGTGAGGAGGGAAGGGGCTTACTCTACCACTGAGCTACCACTAATATGAAAAATTGGTATCAGAAGTGGGGTCACTGCTGGCTAACTATGACAATAAGGCTCATAGGCCTTAAGAACTGGAGTGTTTGGAGCCGTGAGCTAGAGAAGTCCCAGAGTACTGAAGGCAGAGCTTTATGACCCAAAATAACAGACTTATTTGTTTGGCAAAGCATTCAGGCCATGGCATGGTTATTGTTCACTGTAATTACAGGGATTTTAAATAAAAAAGAAGAGCAAAGATGTGAAAAATGGACAGCTTGGCAAGGAAAAATGTGTGAACAAGTTTAAAAGTTGCATAAAAGGTTGCAATAGTTAAAGAGATGGGTGCCCTTAAAGGGAAACCTTGATTTTGCACCAGGACAATAGGAGAGATGTCCAAGTACAGGACTGCAGCCATTAAACATTCAAAAGATTAACAGTGCCAAAACATTTAGAAATTTCTCATTTAAAGGAGAGTGCCTTAAAAGATACTGCCTGAACCGAGCTCCTCTAAAGAGATTCCTTGCTTGAACAGGACTGCCAGACAAATCTTGTCCTTGGTTCTCCTGAGCACTCAGAATCCACTGTAGTCATGGTCTATGAAGGACATGCTACATGCTGAGCTGGCAACAGAACTTGGTATCATCCACATAGCAGTGGTTGTATAGGCATGCACCATGAAAGAGTTAATGAGGCCATGGAGGCTTGCACCAAGGTTCCAAGAAGCTGATAAGCCTAAGCAATGTGGAACATTTTCTGTAGAGTTACTGAGCAGGCTGTGTGGAATTGTGATGGTATACCCAAAAATTCAGTGAAGGTCCAAAGATGCTGGTGATGTCAACAACATGGACCATCTGCCAAGGAAAGCTGCAGACACTGAGTGAAAGCAGTGAGAGAGAGAGAGAGAGAGAGAGAGAGAGAGAGAGAGAGAGAGAGAGAGAGAGAGAGAGAGAGAGCGCCACAGGCAACAGGGATGGAAGGGACCCAAATCGTGTCACGATGAATTCTAGATGTGTTGCAATTACCTTCTCATTGCTGGGACAACGCAACAGACCCAAAGCTGCTGATGGGAAGAAAGGGTTTATTTTGGCTTATAGTCTCCAAGGAAAGCTTCATGATAGCAGGGAAAAGATAGTAAAACAAAGGCTGGACATCACCTCCTTGCCTGCATCAGGTGGACAACAGCAGTGGAAGAGTGAGCCAAGTTCTGGCAAGGGAGAACTGGCTATAACACCCCTAAGTCCATCCCCAACAACACACCTCCTCCAGCGAGGCTCAGCCTCCCAAATTGCCACCAGCTGGGGACCAAGCATTCAGAACACATGAGTTTATGGAAGACATCTGATTTAAACCACCACAAGATGCTAGATATGGAGCAGCAGGATTTGATGTTTGCTCAGTTGAATTTTGGTCTTGTTTTGCTTCAAATTTTCTGTGCTACCTTACTATTGCTCCCTTTGTGTCTTGGAATGTTCGCCCTGTGCCATTGTGTGTTAGAAGTATGTTACTTGTTTGATTTTACAGGGACTCACAGCTAAAGTCTCAGAAGAGTTTCAGAAGAGGCTTTGGCCTTTTCAATGGTGTAATGACTGTAATGACTATGAGGACTTTTAAGTGGTACTGAATGTATCTTGCATCGTGTCATGGCTATGAGCCTGATGGGCCAGGGTTGGAATATCATAACTTGAGTATAAAATGTCCCCAACAGGCTCCTGTGATTAAACATTTAGTCCCCATCTGTTTGGGGGTGACTGTAGAACCTTTCGGAGGTAGATTCTTGTAGGGGAGGTGAGCACTGAGGCCTGCAGCCAGTTCTGCTTTGGGCCCAAGCTCTCTGCTCCCTGGTCCAGCAGGATGTGAGGAGTCCTAGCCAATCACACTCTGCCCCAATTATTTCTGCCATACCATCCCCATCATGATGGACTATATCTTCTCAAATTGCGCTAAAATAGATCCTTCCTCCCCTAAGTTGTTTCTTTCAGGTCTTAGTAACAAGAAAAGTAGTACACAAAGGATAACACCTACTGATCTGCATTTGAGCACTCTGTACAGGAAACTGGACCACAGCAAGACCCTGCCTGAATAAAGGGAGAGAAATCCAGGAGTGTTTGCACTTGCCTGTAATTCCAGCACTTAGCCTAACAGCAAGCCTAGTCTATAGCAAGACCGTTTCAAAGAGTATAGAAGTCCACATCAAAAGTTCTGAATGAGGAGCTGGAAAGATGGCTCAGCATTTAAGACTTGCCTGCAGAGTCTAACTGCCCAAGTTTGAGTCCCCAGTGCCCACATAAAGCCAGATGAGCAAGGTGGCACATGAATCTGGAGTTCGTTTGTGGTGGCTGGAGGACCTGGATGCTCACTCTCTCTGTCTGTCTCTTCTCTCTCTCTCTCTCTCTCTCTCTCTCTCTCTCTCTCTCTCTCTCTCTCCTTGCAAATAAATAAATAAAAATAAAAGTAATTTAGAAACTATTACTTGAAAAATTTCTGAATGTTACCTTTGTCCTTTACCAACCACCATCTCCTAACCTGGTTACAAATTCAGTCTCTCCCCCCACCCCATGTCCTCAGGCTGAAATTTCAAGATGAGGGAGATAACTCACCAAGGCCCAAGAGATCTGCTGGGAGAATCACTCACCATGAAAGCACAGATAAGCCCTAAAGCACATGCCTATTGCCTGTCAAAACTACATTTCAATGAGGAGCTTCTGAAAGAAAGAGACAAAATCCCCTAGATTTTGCTTTTTGAAGAGTTCTTGGCTATGTTCCTCTGTCAGGGGTTGTTCCTGAGGAACGCAGCTGTAAGGTTGTGGTTACCCTGGACTTTTCCCCTCTGTCCATCCTTGGGAAAATGCTTTCCAAGCTGTGTCTTCAGCTGTTTGTTACTAGAACAAAATCAACAGAAGGGAGGAAAGATTTATTTTTGGCTCATGGTTTCAGAGGTTTCAGTCCATGATATGTTGGCCAGATGTGGTAAAGCAGAATATGATGGCAAAGAGAACATGGTGGAGCACAGCCGCTCACTATGTGGTGGCTGGGAAACAGAGACAGACAGACAGACAGACACAAAGAGAGGAAGCAGCCTGGGTCCTATATCAAAGGCATGCCTATAATAACCCACATCCTTCCACTAAGACCCACTTCCTCAGGGTTCCACCAGTTTCCATGAGCACCACAGTATGGCAATGAAGCCTTTAACATATGGGCCTTTAAGGTCCTAACTATAACAGAATCCCTGGCCCCTTTCAACCAATGAGCTGTCTCTGGCTCCAGAGACATTAGGTGTTAAACAGAAGGAGGTAAACTGTCAAGGGACTGCACATCCCACCTCAGTATTCTAGGATACAACTGCAAACAACATAAAAATAGGGTGATATTTTTGTAGTCATCCATAAATTGAACATGAGGATTAGGGGTTGAGAGGTAGGAAAAAGTTGACAGTTCCTTAACAAGTTAAACAGAGTCACTGTATGACCCAGCAAGTCCAATCTTAAATATACACCCAAGAGAACTGAAAACAGGACCTCACACAAAAACTTAAGCACAAATATGTGTAGAAGCATTACTCTTAATAGCCAGAAAGTATAAACAACCCAATATCCATAAACTGACGGATCAATAAAATGTGGTATGTCCAGACAATGATCCATTAGGCAGCCATAAAGAGGAATGACATTGCTATGATATTGATTATAATTTGATAATTATACCAAATACAAGGAGCCAAACATGAAAGGCCATAGATGCGATTCTGTTTACATGAAATACCTAGAACTGGCAAATCCACAGAAGCTGGATTGATGTTACTACTGACCAGGAGTGAAGGGAGGGGTGGATGAGAGTGGGAAAAGGAAATGTTTTCTGGAGGTAGTAACATTCTAAATCATGAGTACACTAAAAGCCAATGATTGCATACTTTAAAAGAGTAGCTTTTATGCTATATGAATTCTACCTGTTGCAGTCAGCATTCTAGTTGCTGCGCAGAAATAACCCAAACAAAAGTGGCTTGTAGAAGAATGGGTTTATTTGACTTATGGACTCAAGGTGAGACTCCATCCTGGCAGGGAAAATGATGGCATGAGCAGAGGGTTGGACATCACCTCTGACACAGCACTGCAAACAGCGGCAGGATGGTGTGCCAAACACTGGCAAGGGGAAGCTGCCTTATAACCCCCATAAGCCCACCCCCAACAACACAGCTCTAGTGAGGTTCTATTCCCCAACTGCCATCAGCTGAGGATCGATCAATCAGAACACATTCATTTGTTTGTGGGGGATACCTGGATCAAACCATGACACTGACTTAATTAAAAAATTATGATTAAGAAAAATTGCTAGGAACACTGGTCAACCAATTAATCAAGACTTAAAAGACCAGTTGTAATGATGATGACTTACTTGAACATCAGGTTGTGGTAAAAGCTGATTTCAGCTGGACATGATCACATACACTTGAGATCCCAGCACTGAGGAGAAGGAGGCAGTAAAATCAGGAGTTCAATGTCATGCTCAGCTACATAGAGAATTCAAGGCTATCCTGAGCTACATGAGACCCTATCTTATTTATTTGCAAGTAGAGAGAGGTAGAGAGAAGAGAGAGAAAGAGAATGGGTATGCCAGGGCCTCCAGCCACTGCAAATGAATTCTGCTTGCATGTGTCACCCTGTGTATACAGATTTACGTGGGAACTAGAGAATAGAACCCAGGTTGTTAGGCTTTGCAGACAAGTGCTTTTACAGTTAAGCCATCTCTCCAGCCCTGAGACCCTATCTTAAAACAAAGTACTCATTTCCCGCTCCCTCTACCCCCCTCTCCCAGCTCTCTTTCCTTGTTTTCACGATCCCCCCAACTAGCCCTATTCAAGGCCCAAAGGTTCTAATAAATTTATCATATCAATGTATGCTGGGCCAAATTCAAATAACTACCTCAACAATAAACAATTAAGTCTCCAAATAGAAGCTGGTGTGGCCCATTTCCCACCATCATGGAGGGGTGGGACCAGTGAGATCATGGTTTCCCTCCCATTTTCTCAGTCCTGGGGGTACCACTCTTCTCTTCTTCCCAGCCCCCTACTCAAAACTGGGACACAGTCCTTTCCGGTTCAGAGATAGCCTTGGAAGTTTTCTGTGTTCATTTACTATGGGGCCATAGTCCCATTTCCAGATGAGAAATCTAAGGCACAGAGAGGCTATGGCATCAACCCACTGTCTTGCTTCTAACAGGGGGTGGAGCCAGAACCCAAGGCCAGTATTCTCTGGACCACATCTGGTACGTCTCAGACAAGCATCCTGACCCTGAGAGTCATGTACATCAGCATAAGCAACTTGCCTCCCCCCCTCCCCATTTTTGCCATTCGAAGAATAGAACCAAGGACCTCCCTCTCGCATGCAAGGCACATGCTGTACCACCGAGTCACATCTGCTTTTGTCCTTTCTCTTTCCTTCTTGTTTCATGACTCAGCCTAGACCCTGGCTTCTCTAACCACGGTCTCACCGGTTTCTTAACTCTGAACTGACTTGTCCTTTCTGTCAGATGGGTCTTAGTTCCACCACAATCCTCCTGTCTTTCCACCTTTTGAGTCCTTGAAAGCATTTCCTTCAGGAGCGAACAGACCTCTCCAGAACCTATCCTGGCAAGCTCACACTAACTCCTCCACCTTTTCAAGCTCTGATTCTGCCAAAGTGCCCATGGTGCCCTCGAATGCGAGTGTCCCTCCCACTGCTTCGGGGGACAAATGTTTCTTTCTCCCCAGTATCTCCCAGTCCATAGGAGACTGCATTTGCTTTCAGGACAGGCCCAAGCTCCCTTTCCAAACGCATCAAGAAGCTTTTGAAGTGCATTCTTCAGAGCAAGCGTATTCTCATTCTAACATGACAGAAGGTCCAGAAACCTCTCAGAGCTGATCACACCCAGTGATCCACTGTGTCCTTGTCCTGTGGTTGTATTCCAGGGAAACTGCCCTGCACAGCATCCATGGAAGCACACCCTCTGGCTTCCAGGTGAGCTCAGCCAGTGGGCTACAGAAGTGAGCTGACCATTCGGGAGGGAGCAAGTACAGCATATCTACCGCCCCTGCCTCCATGGCTGTGAAGTAGCAATGGCCATGACTTTGAGCAGCTGGTTTCTCACTATAGAGCTCCATCCTCTTGCCTCGCTGGGTGTGCGTAGCCATCCCCATCCACCCCATCCTTCCTCATAACTCCCGCTTCAAACACCCATCCACTACTGTAGAACTGTTTTCCATGAGAACTTTATCAATGCAGTTTCAGTGACTGAATTCAGATGGCCACTGAGGCTTGTTCAGTACCTCCTTCCACAGTGACATCTAATAAGAAACAGAACCCTAAAGGAGGATGTGGTGACTCTGCTTCTCCCCTACCGTAGCCCAGCTTGGTGACAGGCCACATGTTCCTGGTCACTGGGTTAAACAGGGCCCCTGGGAGGAGGAGGGAGTGCTTGCTGCTTAGAAACCCACAAAAAGCCCCAAGCCCTCAGCCTACAAATGGCTGGGAACAGACCTGAAGCCCTGAAGTGCATGAACCACCAATGCTGGAAATGACAAGGGAAGTCGTTTCTTCAGGGATCAGTTTCTGTCGACCACCCCAAGAACATTCTCCTTGATCCTGACACCTTGGCCTTTCAAGAGGAAGACTGGTTTGCCTGGACATGATACACACACTTCCTCTGGCAGCTGCTGGTCAAACCTTGTTCTAAATCTGCTAGTGATTTTTGCCTTCTCCTGCTGTGTGACACTCCTGAGGAGGAGGGAGGGAGTTATATAACTGGAAATGATTAGAAGATAAGGCTCTAAGCAGAATGAATGCATTAAAAAGTTCACTGCTCTGTCTAATCAGTAGATAAATTTTAACAAATCAGCATTTTCTGGCTCCTGACTTTGGGAAGTTTTGCAGATGTGAAAATTCACCTTCGGCTAAAGGCAGACACCTTGCAACAGGGTTTACCACAGGCAGAGATCCCCAGTTGTCTGCCAGCCACCTGCACTCATCCCTCACATCTTCCTGCAGAAAATGTAAAAGGACAGTAAACATAAAGGGCCTCAGCCTCAGTAGCATCAGAATCATGCAAACTACAGCCACAGTGTGGCACTAGGATGGAAAATGCCATGTGATCACTGATGGTGAAGTGGCATTGGATGACAGGAGGGGCTCAGGAACTCCCTGGTCAGGCTCTGCACCCAGACCTTGTTTAGCTCACACAGAGATATGCCTATGTGAACACACAGAAATGGTCCTTCAGATCTGCGTATTTGATGGTATAATACATGACACAGGTGAACATCCCATAATCCAGAATGCTCCAGTTTCTGACACTTTCTGATCATCAACATCAGAAAGATCATATCATGAGATCTTCTTTCAGGCCCAGAATTAGTAGAACTGCCTATAACTATGTGCATGGATCCATAGGAAACACAAATGAATGGATGATTAGATTTAGGTCCTAGCATTATGTATATGCTATATACATATATATATGTATATTA
This sequence comes from Zapus hudsonius, assembly GCA_004024765.1. NCBI lineage: Eukaryota > Metazoa > Chordata > Mammalia > Rodentia > Dipodidae > Zapus > Zapus hudsonius. The sequence goes on along the minus strand of PVHP010000775.1, from coordinate 80,723 downwards.
CAAAATCCAGAAAAATCTGTTATTCTAAATACTTCTAGTCCCAAGCATCTTAGATAACCTCCGGAAAAGGGAAAAAATGCCTCTGAACATAGACACTGTGTTCTGGTGGAAACTGTGCCGATGTGTCTGAGATGAAGGGTACTGCCGTCCTTAGTTTACTCTGCCAGCTTCAAGAAAAAAAGACCAATGGATGGATGGATGGATGGATGGATGGATGGATGGATGGACAGAGGGAAAGATATGTGATGAAATAGATATGTGATCAAGTAGAATGAAATGATTCTGGAATAATCTACATCATGTACATGCACTATAAAACCCTTCCAAATGCCCATTTCAAATTCTTCATAACAAAGTGCTGAAAAATATTTCAAAAGGCAGAGATCAAGCACATACATGATATCTGCATCAATTCATCTGTGACATAGAAACCACCGTACATGCACACAAATGACTAAAATTACAAGGACATGCAACAGCAGCTGGGCAGAATGATATGCACCTGTAATCCCAGAATTTGAAGGCTGAAGCAGGAACAGCAAGTGTTTGAGGCCAGCTTGAACTATATAGCAAGAGCCTGTCTCAAAAATAAATAAATAAATAAATAGCCAGCCAGACCATAGCCAGATGAGCAATTGTGGGAACTCACAGGCTGCTCGTAGGTATGGCAAATGCTTACAGTTTTTCCAAGGCTGAATATATACCACGTACTCCCCATGACTCAGCAACCTTACTCGTAGGTGGACATCACGACCATCTTTGGAGAAAAGTTCTGGATGGACTGAACTTTCTGTGGTCCTGTAAGCATGCGTGTCCCTGTGTTGATGCCCATTACATGTATGTTCTCAGTCTGTGAACATGTCTCAAACTACACATTATGATATGAGCAACATTCTGCGCAGAGGTTGTACTTTGATTTAAAAGTTATGTAAAAACTAGCTTGAGATCTTCAAGCAATCTGTAGAGACCTGGAGTTGAGAAGGATATTTTCAAGGTTTTTTTCTCCTTGATTTTACATCTAGACAGTTGCTCGTTTAAACTATGAACAATAAATAAAGCAGTTATAGGCACATATAGGGCTGAAAGTGACCACCTAGTTTAACTCTGACATTTTACAGAACATAGGTGCTGGGGCTCAGAAAAGCTAAGAGACTTGCCTAAGTGGCCCAACCAATGAAGGCGAAGATAGAACAGGGACTCTGAATTCAGCTCTTGATAGCAATCCCTACTGCTCAGCCAATGTCCTCAATCTTAGGGCAACTGTGGCCTATCCTTTACCCCCCTGCAAATCTCATCCTATGAACTTAAGTTCACAATATGGCACTTTTCTCTATCATATGAGCAATTCATGGCACAGTTGTTGTGAAAGGGACACAGTACTACATACCACAGAAATCTACATGCAACTGTTTCAGAAGTGCACATGACACCATTCACACCCGCACCCACACAAGGACGAGTCAACAGAATTTATTGCCTCATAAAACTGGAAAATTGAGGAGTGCATGGCCTTCGGGTGCTGATGAGTCCACATTCTCAAGCAATATTAACTTGGCTGTTTCGCTTTTGCCCACTTAGTTCTCAGACATTTCCTGTGCATTAGCAAAGACATAGCAGGTTCTTAGCTTTAAAGACCCAAGAAAAGAAAAGCACCTTTCTTAAGCTGCACAGCAAAAAGTGGTAGGGAGGGAGGGAGAGAAGCTCAGGGAAGCAGCCTAGGTCACTTGGGAGCATGGGGAGTCAAGGCAAACCTGGGTGCAGCCCAACCAAAGCCATTCACCTCACCAAACTCTTCCTTCTCTGAGAAGCTACTGCTTCCTGGTTCTCCAAAGAGAAACTGAGGGTTTGTTACCAGCACGAGGAAACAAGACACAATAGCAGCAAAAATAATCTGCAGTGGGCGTCATCTCTTCCCTTGATTCCAGCATTAGAACAGGATTCTACCATGTCAACGGGAAAGGAAGGTTGCCGATTTTGAACTTGAACTTCCTATGGGCTCATGTTCCCACACATTTCAGCTGACTGCTCAGGAGTTAATCTCCCAGATCTGTTGTTTGTCTCAGTCATTAAGTTTACACTGAAATCAAACATGCCTTCCAGTCCCCTTCCAGTCTGGACACAAACATATCAAAGAGCCAGGAGGCCAAACATGAATGTCAACTTGCCAATCTGCCTCATAAAAGCACCTTACCAGCATCCTGAGTTCTCACTCTGAGGGAGTCAGTGTCCCGGGGGCCCATTCTGGGTCCCTCTGGCGATATGCTGAGAGGCTCGGGATAGACCTTCTTGGCTTTGGCCTGGCCTCAGGAAGCAGAGGCTGTCCAGACACAGTGTGGCTCAGCAGGTGGTAGGCTGGGTTCAGGGGCTGAAAATCACGCTAATTGGCACTCTCCAGGAGAGAGTTGTATATTTATGAATGGTGCTATCACTTCCTGAAGTTATTTAAAGAGCTTAATTTAGCCTTCAGGCATCTTGTGGTCTTCCTCCCACTTTTCTTGATAAGCACTGATGATTTTTTTTTCTTGCAGTGTTATTGGTTGGACCTGGGGTCTTGCATGTTCTCCACAAGCATTCTACCACTGAGCTACACTCCCAGCTTTGACTTCTTGAACAGTAGTAAAACTCAGTGGTAGAATGCTTGCCTATTATATAGAAGATCCTGAATTCAATTTCCAGCTCTTTAACGAAAAAAAAATAGAGAGAGATAGAAGAAATAAAAATAGTAACAAAATACTCAAGATATTACAGGGGGTCTCAATTTGTTCTATAAGACCTTTTTTAAAAAAATCTTCATTGTTTTGTGTTATTAACCATTTGTCATATTACTTTTCAGACACCTATAAAGTTATTTTTTAAAAGTAAAGCCACACTTGATCAATTCAAGTATTTCTATGAAACCATAGTTGTTTTTTTTAAAAAAGAAGTAATATAAATCACTTGCCTATTTAAAAAGTTTTGGAACTCTGAGTACAAGCAGTCTATCACAAAGGATGAATATTCTATGACTCCATTTGAATGAGGGAGCTGGAAGGATGAAATCCACAGAGAGGGAAGGCTGAATGATAGTTGCCAGGGGCTGGAGGCAGGGATAGTTGATCGAATCAGGGTTGAATGAATGAGGGCAGAATTTCAGTTCTGGGAGATGAGAAGAGTACTCAAGATGGAGGTGATAATGGAAACTGTACACTTAAAAATGGCTAAAATGGCACATAGTGTGTTATGGGTGTTTAAAAAATGAGTAACAGGGGCTGGGGGAGGGCTTGGTGGATAAAGAGATTGCTGCACAAGATGAGGTACCAAGTAAAGCCAGGAGCTACAGCAGGCACCTGTATTCCCAGCATATCTATGTCAAAAAAGGAGGTAGAGACAGGAGAATCATCCAGAAGCTTTCAGGCTAGAGAGCCTGGAGACTGCAGCAGCAAACAGAGACTCTGTTTCAAACAAGGTGGAAGGCAAGGACTGCCATCCGCAGTTGTCCTCTGACCTCCACATGTGCCCAGCTGGATTCACACACAAACACACATACACACAAAGAGATGCAAAGAAATGGTCATAGAGGCCAAAGGAAAATATTGGAAAAGGAAGCAGATTAGAACAAGGTGCAAAGAAATAAAATTATCTAGGTATAAAAATGCTTTAGAGAGGAACGCATAGATTAAAGTAATAAGAAATAAAACACCTGGCACGTTTCTAATTAGCACCTTCCAAATGCCCAGAGTGCTTTGTCAGGAGTCTACATCTCACCTCTGTCCCTCCACCTCTGCTTAGAAACAGGCTGGGCTCTGAGTGTTCCCAGCCCTTGCCTCCAATCACCCTCCTACCAAGGTTCCTAACATTCTTCACTGATGGGTCACACCTAGGCTTGAACCTCACAATGAGTCACACACACCACATTCCACCTGGGCGACCTGGGCATGTCACTCCACTCCTCACCTGTCAAAGAGCAATGCAAGCCCTGCCCTCTGCGGATGAGAATGCAGGGGAGGGGCTCCCTCAGCACAATGGCTGGTTAGGCTGCTGCTCAAGGCCCCTCAGCCTACCTGCTTCACCTAGCCTAACTTCATTGTCCTGGGTGTGGTGTGGGTATGGCCCTGGCATTCCTGCCCAGTTCTGATAGCCAATGTGCAGCAAGGATTAGAAATATAGCCCTGACTGGTGACCTGCCTTTCTTTCTCTAGGAGAAAACCGCCCTAGGAATGGTTCAGCTCATCTTTCCCTATGGATGCACCAGGATTTCGTCGTGCAGCTGCTGAACCAGAAAAGGAGCAAAGCCTGTGGTCCCTAGATGCCACAGGGGCCTTTGGCTAGACTGGACTGGAAAGTTCTTGTGGCACCAACTTAATACCTTATGGCACTTAGCAATGCTGCTTTAACGTCAGTTCTAGGGATTGCTCGTTAGGTAAGCAAGCATCACACAGTGGGTAAAAACCAGCAGCTTTTTGCCAACAGAACCTCTGTAAGTCAAATCTTTCTTTTCCCTTTGGGTATCTTAAATAGAAGTTGGTACCCAGGCACATACCTGTATTTCCAAGACTGGGGAAACTGAGGCTGGTTTGGGCTGTCATGTGAGTTCCAGGGCAGCCAGGGTTACAACAGGGAGACAGACAAGGAAGGGAGGGGGAAGGAAGGGAGGAAAAGAGGGGGGAGGAAAAGGCAAAAGAAGCAAGGGAGGAAGGTAGGGAGGGAGAGAGGAAACATGCTTATACTCCCCACACAGCCCTCCAACTCCGGCCCCATTCTGCAGCTCCCAGAGGGTGCTAGCTGAGCCTCCTCTGGGATGTCAGCCAGTGGCAGACATCTCACCCCATTCTAAGGACCCAGCTCTGGATTTAGGGTGCCAACTATGACCCAGGGAGAGGCTCAGAGCTCTCAGAGCCAAAGGCATCTAGGCCACCAGCTCCCTCCTCAGCGGGGTCCTAAGGAGCTCTTTCCTCTCACCTCAGGGACAATTCATGGTTTACCAAACCAAGTTAACAAGATGGCCCTTTTCTTTCTCTAATTTCATTCCTTTTTTCTTTTTCTTCAAGATAGGGTCTTGTGACGGTCAGGTGTCTGCAGGAATCATCCCTCCCTTTCCACCCCTCCCCCTGAGTGGGAGGTGTCTAGTTAGAGCTACAACCTAGGTGCTAAAACTGATTGGTCAGATATGAACCAATCAGCTGTCTCTCTGACTCACCTGGAGAGGACTTAAAACTAGCTTCCCTAGAGGAAGTCAGCCCTCTTCCCCCACATGGCAATGAAGTAGAAAGCCTGCTGAATTTCCAGGCCTTAGGAAGGTAAAGCCTTCCATTAGCTGGGGTGGGGGCAGGCTCCAGACTTTTTCTCTCATGAATCTCTCTTTCTCATAAAGGGAGCCTTCTGACATCTTTTCTTGTGCTGTTTATTTAGCTAAATAATATAAGTTTTGTTAACTCTCTGACATGTGTTCTCCCCACACTGGTGGCTGGAGAACTCTAACTTCCCACATGGTGACTGGGAAATTTCCCCATCCAACTCCCCTTTTCCTAATTTACTCAATTGGAATAAATGTGTAATTAAAATTTAATTCCGTCCCTGTGTACAATTCTTTGGCATTAGAGGACACGAACTTGGAGGAGGAGGGGGAGGGGATTCCAAAATTCTCTCTCTCTCTCTCTCTCTCTCTCTCTCTCTCTCTCTCTCACTCTCTGTGTTGCTTAAAAATGTTAATTATCAGTAACTCGTATCAGTCTTACTCTAGCCCAGGCTGATCTGGAATTCATTATGTAGTCTCAGGGTGGCCTTGAACTCATGGCGATCCTCCTACATTTGCCTCCAGAGTGAGTGCTGGGGTTAAAGGCGTGTGCCTCCACACCAGGCTCCTTTTGTTTTTTTTTTAAATTTATAGTTATTTCTTTTTTACAGCGCAATGTTTTTTTCTGATTACAGCATTCATTCATGCTGTTTGAAGAAAATGAGGGCTAATCAGAGAAAGCCCCCCAAAATAATTAGACAATCCCATGACCCATTAGCCCAGACATAGCACCATTAGCATTTTAACAAATCTTCTTGAGTCTTTGCTACTTGCATGCATGCAAGCACGTGGACTCTTTCCCACAGACTTGGAATTTGTTTATGGTTTTTATAGCTTTTACTTTATATGTGTATATGTGTGTGCATATATGTTAAATGCTTACATACATATATATGTCATTTTTTTTAAAAACCAGGATCTCATGTCCAGAATGGCCTTGGATTACACAGCCGAGGATAACCATGAACTTCAGATCCTCCTTCCTCTACCGTTCAAGTGCTGGAATTATAGGTATGCACCTTGTCCAGTTTTGACTTAATATACTCTGAATGTTTTCCCAGTGCTGGAGATTAAATCCAGGACCTCACACATGCTAAACATGTGCTTTACCATTGAGCTACTTGCTCAGTCCTGAACTAATTATTTTAAGAAAAAAATGCCTACTTTGCTTAGTCAGTGAAAACACAGAACAATAAAACCTATTTTAAGCCTCAATGTTTGAAAACCAAGGAACTCTAACACTGGCACACTGATAACAGCAGAACCCATCCCACTGAGGCTCCCCATACATCACAGATCCGGTGGGGGGGTCCTCGAGAGTCCCTCTCTCATCATCTCACATTCTTAGGGATGCACACCCCGAACCAGGTCTTCACTTTTCAACAACCTGCATCGGGTTGCCTTACATAAACTATGTTACCTCTTTAAAACATCAGTCTTCTCATAGCTGGAGAATTAAAAGAAAATCAGTCATGGCTGGGGCCATGGCTCAGTTGATAAAGTGCAAGCATCGCAAGCATGAGGGCCTGAGTTCAGATCCTCAGCACCCATGTAAGCATGAGGTATGGCATTGCATACCTGTAATCCCAGGGCTGACAAGGTGGAGATAGGCAAATTGCCAGTGCAAACTGGCTAGCAAATCTAGGTAAATGCTGAGCTCTGGGCTCAGTGATAGATCCTATTTCAATAAATAAATGTGGAAGGCAGCTGAGGAAGACATCTGGCACCCATCTGGCCTCCACACATGAGCAAACACATACACACACACACCTGCACCAGTGTGCACACAATGCACCCCCACATATTCATACACACACATACACACACACAAATATCAATCTCATGTGTGTGTCAGAAGATCTGCAAACAGTGATGCCCAAAGAGAGGGTTACAGAATCTGAAATTAAATGAGCGTGCAACACACCTTTCCTTGGTAAGGTTTCGTCCTGTGGAGAGGACCCTCGACCCTACAATGCATTACATCTTCTGCTACCCTTGAGATATAGTCAATCAAACCTGTGCAAAATCACAACACAATGGAACTTCAAAAAATTATTAGCGTGTGTGTGTGTGTGTGTGTGTGTGTGTGTGTGTGCGCGCGCGCGCGCGCATGGGCACTCCAGGGAATCTTGCCATTGCAAACAAATGCTAGATGCTTATGCCATTTTTTGCATCCTGCTTACATGGGTACCTTGGAAATTCGACCCAAGCTGGTATGCTTTGTGAGCAAGTACCTTCCTAGCCCCAACAATGAAATTTTAGCAGTAAAAATGAAAAATGAAAGCTGAGCATGGGGCCCATGACTGTAATTGCAACATTAGGAAGTCTGAAGCATGAATTCAAGGCCATCCTGGGGCTACAGAGGTCAGTATGGGATACAGTGAAACCCCAACTCAAAAAAAGGAAAGAAAGAGAAAAAGAAAGGAAAGGAAAGGAAAGGAAAGGAAAAAAGAAAGGAAAAGGAAAGAAAAAAGAAAAGAAAAGAAAAGGAAAGGAAAGGAAAGGAAAGAAAGAAAAGAGGGAGGGAGAAAATAAAGAGGAATTGCAAGAAGAAGAGGAAGGAAGGAAGAAAGAAAGGAAAAGAAAGGGAAGGAGGGAGGGAGAGAGGGGAAGGGAAGGAAGTGGGAGGAGACTGGAAGGAAGAATGGGCTGAATTCCCCAGGACCAGCACAGTCAGATATACAGTGGCACATGCATATATCTGGAGTTTCTTTGCATTGGCAATGAGACAGTAGTGGTGTTCCCCACTGAAAATAAAGAAATAAAAAAAAATAAAAACAAAAGATGAAAGAAAATAGAAGCATACTGAATCTCTTTCAACTGAGGGGATGTAAAATAAGCTCAAGGGCTGGGGTATGTGTGTGGCCCATCACCAGCACCAAAAAACAAGTAACTGTCCTACGTCTATATTAGCAGATGCCCTGCAGCTTTTATACATAGCCATCTTTGTTCTGTGACAACAAGAGCCTGTCTTTCATGAACCATTCATGGTAGTACTCATCTGTGAGCCCAACACTTGAGTGGTGGAGGCAGGAGGATCAGGAGTTCAAGGCCAACCTTTGTGACACAAAGAGCTTGAAGCCAGCCTAGGATACTGTCTCAAGTCTCAAATATGTATGTGAGTAAGAAAAAAAAAGTTAAGAACTGGTACTTTATTGTTGTTTATTTTTACTGGAGAATGAAACCCACAAAACACCAGGGCATATTTTTACAGGGGGACAGGAAGGTAGTTTAAAGAGGGGCTCTGGAATAATTCTGGGTTTCACAACTTTTGTCATTACCACCCTTTATAAGAAGCCTTTGGGGATATTCCTTCCTTAATCACTCCCCCTCGACCATGAAATTTTAATGCTACAGACATGTCATAGATCTGTTTACATACTGTGGCCCAATGGAGGGCCATAAACCACTGTAAGACCTAAGATGCTTTTGCCAACCAACAACCAATTTCTCCCTCTTTGGGGCTATAGAACTACTCAGGATGACTACTCAGGATGCATGGTCTAATTCATGTTACTTGTGTGATTAAAAATTAATAATTGAAAGAAATGTATAGTTGTACTCAGCACACTGTGAATCCTTTGCTAAAACTGGCTGTGGGCAGAGCCTACAAGAGAGGCTGGAATAGGGTGAAGGAAGATCCGATAGATGTGCCCCTTGCTGAAGAGATGATGAGGACACCTGACGGGACATCACCCCATCACCCTACACCTGCAACCTCATCTCAGAGATGGTGTGGGTAAGCCCAGGTTCTCCATCCCTTCAGAGGTCTTGGTGGAGCCAACATCCCAAGGACCCTGTGGCTGACTCAGCAAAGCCCGGGTGAAGCGAATAGGAACAAACAGAGGCACACACAGTGGCTGGGGGCCTATACAACCTCGGAGTTGTGTAACGAAGGGATGTCAGGTGAGCGCTCACACAGTACAGACACAGGCCACTTAAACCCAGCTCAAGATCAGCATGACTCACCAAGTAGAACCGGGAGGGTTTCCTTTGCATCACGATAGCCGCATCTCCATACCATCAGCCTTGCCTACTCCCAGCATGCATCTGCACCGTGACACATTCAGAAAAAGAAGTCAACCTACTCTTAAAAAACCCTCAGCCATTCCTGGGACCTCCCACCCCTTGATTCACAAAGAGTCCTCCTCCACTAAACTCTGCCCAGAAGACCACAATCCAAATGATCCTGTGGTGATACTCTCTGGGGAAACCTACCCTCTCTCTCTTTGTGTGTACTTTGTAATAAAACTTCCCCTCAATTTTTTTACTGTGTCTCACCTGCATGCTTTTTTCAGTGGTGGACAAGACCAGGAACCAAGGGGTAGAACTCTCAGTCTGGTCTCTCTATCTTCAGAGATACAGTACAGTCATAGAACTGGGAGCCATGGTACAGACTCCTGGTTCTCCTCCCACAATCTAGATGTTCCTTCTTTGCAATTGGTTGGTGCCCTCCTTGCCCCCTGCCCCATGTCCGTGTGGTGGATTACTTCCAGACTGGATCATCAGGCCTCTCCTTAGTCCACAGCACTGTCTAGGTGATCTTATCCGGCATGGCAGCTTGAAGGCCATGCACCAGGACGGCTTCAGGTTTACACCTCCAGCTCTGATTTGAGTTCTCCACTGAACTTAAGAGTCATCTTCCCAAATGCCTACAGAACACTGAGGATGTAGCTCAGTGGCCAAGTGCTTGCCTGGCATACATAAGGCCCTAGTTAAACCCCCGGAATTCCAAATGCCTTCTCAGTGTCATTATCTGAATCTCACATGCAGTCTATCCAAAACAAACACTTGATCTTCTCCCAAAACCGGCTTCTTCTGGTTTTCATCTTCTCATACGGAACCAGCTTCTTTGTTCTATTTGCTTAGGACAATAACCTTGGAACTATCTTCAAATTCTCTCTTGAACCTTACTCATCAACCCACCCCAAATCCCAACACTCCTTTATTCAAAACACATCAAACTCGGATGGTGTCAGCCATGTCAACATGGACGACAGCCCTGGCTAAGGCCTCTGCCATTGCTGGCCTGTATTACTCCCAGAAGACTCATGACTCATCTCCCTCCTTCCATCATTTGTCCTCTGCTTCCCTCATGGTCCAAGGTAGCAGAGTGACTCTTCCAAGTCTCTTTGCTGCTCAGAAGCATCTTTAATGTCTTCCCTGGGCACTAAGTGAAATTGTCAAGGCCTGTGTCCTCAAACCTTCCCGCCTTCAGTCCAGTGACCCCTCTGCCACATCATCAATACCCTCATTTAGCCCCGACCACACTGATCTCTGTGCTCCCTGCCTAGAGGTGCCCAGGCCTCAGGCCTTCTGGCTGGGATGCTCTTCATTCAAAACCCCACACATTTGCTCCTTCGGATCTTCCGAAGATCCGCTCAATGTCCTCTCCTCAACAGGTCATTCCATCCTGTAAACTCCTCAGTCATCTAGCGGTCTGCTTGGTGTGGACAGCCGCCTCTTGAGAGGACATGTAGAATTGATTCCCTGCTACACCTCCAGCCTCCCCAGCTCAATCTTGCATGTGAGTCCCATGAATGAATCTTCCTTTTGGGCTTTTGAAACAGTTTCTGTAGCCCAGGCTAGCCTTGAACCTAAGATCCTTCAGCACCCGTCTCAGAGCACTGGTATTACCACACTAAGGTCATCAAAGAAGGAATTAGGAATTGCCCTTTTAACTTGCATCTCATGCCACCTCAGGGAATGACACTCACAGACACAAACACACAACCCAGACACCATCGATCCTGACAACTCAAAGACCAGTGGGCACTTTCTATGGCTGGACCAGCAAAATCCACTAATAGCCAACTGTTTTCTAGAGACCCAGCCAAATGCAAAGATCCCTCCAACTCTAGAGCTCGGCTCCTTCTCTCTGTGGCTTCACCCAAGCCATGACACAACTAGCATCTACTCAGCTCTGAGCTCCATTCACAGAAATCCTAAAACTTCCTGTAGCTCATAAGTCAGACTCTTTTCCTCTCAGATTTGGAAGAAAACCAGAGGTGTTAAAAGCGAACATCTTGACCGAATTTCCTCCGGGCAAGCTTTCCCTGGGTTCTCCTTCCAACACAGACGTCTCTTCTGCCAGCTGGGGCTGGAGCCAGGCTGCTTGGGAAGTCGGTCCAATGCAGAGCTCCCCCAGTGCAGCCAGAACTCAGTCCCAAGCTGCAGTCCTGTCCACAGCTGGCTCTGGGCCTGTCACCAAGAACCATGGAGAGCAGTTCCTCAAACCAGACCCTTGGGAACAGATGTGGAACATGCAGATTTAGCAGCAAATTGCCTTTCCTTGAAATATCTCTGAACTTTGAGGAGAAGAGACAAGGCACCCACCTGCAGCTTGCACAGAACTTCCCAACTTGACTACCCTAAAATATCACTGAGTGGGGGGCTCGAGTCTGTAACCCGGCACTCAGGAGGGTTAGCATGAAGTCAGCTCTAAGACAGAATGTCTCAAAAAAAATTCCCAACATGTTAGGGGGGAGCAAAAATATCTCCCAAGACAGGCGGGCTCATTTTCATTTTCCACATACCACACACACACACACACACACACACACACACACACACACACACACCATGGTCCTTATCTGCTATACAAGACAAACTGACCCTGCAAAGGGGGCTGGAACAGAACACTGGTTCCAAGCAGTACTGGAACCTCTGGCTGTGTGTCCTAGGCAGATTCTACAACCTCTCTGGGCCTTAAGGTTTCTTTGTTTTTTTTTTTTTCCCTAAGATTAGGAATCTTGGGAAGACTGGATGAGAAAGCCCTTTGCTTTCAAATGAAGTTGTTAAAACTTATGTTCAGAAGAGAGGAAAAGCCCATGGGTGAAGGTTGACACTTCTAATCCTAACACTCAGAAGGCAAAGATAGAAAGATAACAACAAAATAACATGAGATGGAGGCCAACCCTGACCACATAATGAGACCCAGCCCAGTCTGGCCTTCATAGGGAGACCCTGTCTCATCAACTAGGGATGTAGCTCAGTTGGCAGAGTGTTTGCCTAGACATGGTAGTACATTCTTGAAATACTAGTGCCCAGGAGGATGAAGGTCAGAAATTCAAGGTCATCCTAAACTACATAGTGAGTTCCAGACCAGCCTGGACTATTCTCAAAATAAATAAATGAATAAATAAATAAAAATAAAACAAGTCTCTGAGGAACACCATGAGCAAGCATGCTGGGAAAACTCAAAGAACATCACTGCCCTGGCCTTCCAGTTGGGCAAAAAAACGTGCAAAACCAGAAAGGCTGCAGCATCCCAAAACAGCATGCAGTTCTAGAAGTGTGGACACCCCATCTTCTGCTCTCCCCTACGTGTCCCTCAGGTCTGCTAGCTTACATTCTGATATCCTCCTAAATACCACCAATCTGCCTCCTTTCTGGACCACAAATCATCTCAAGGCTTCCTAGAAATGAAGTCTCCAGACCCATGACAGAGGGTCCGCGTTCCCAAGGCTTCCAGGCATAGACTTCCACAGCTCACCGCTGATACCCCAGCAGCACCACACATACTCCCTAATGACAGAAAAGGAGAATTCAAAAGCAGCAGCCTGGAAAAGAGGAACCTGAGAAGAGAGAGTGAAAGGAAAATGAAGGAACAAAAACCACTGTTCGCTGACATCTGACTTCTCAGAGCAGGTGTGGAGGGTTTAACCTCATGATATGACATTCCACAGGGCTAAGCAAGATGGGGCTGCGGACCTACTGAGCGGGATAGATAAAGCCTGTGTCCTCATTCGACAATGGGTAACCCTGTTACCTGCATAACTAGTCACAGTGCAGGGTGCCACTCACAACAGCTCAACATAGGAGCAACCTAAATGTCCATCAACTGACAGATGGAAAAACAAATTCAAAAATGATGGAATATCATTCAGTCATAAAAAGGATGAAGTATTGTTGTGGACTACTGTGTCAGTGAACCCTGAAGACATCGTATGAAGCGAAAGCCACCACCAAAGGTGATAGAGTCAGACTGCAGGTGTGTGGATGTTTAAAATAGGCAAATGCAGAGACAGAAACAGATTAGTAACTGCCAAAGGCTGGGAGCCTAGGAAGAGAGGAGAATGCAAGCTATCAGGCGTTCTTTTGGGAGCTGACAAAAATCTTCTGGAAGTCACAGTTCAGTAGGATGTGGCTTGCTTGTGACTCCAGCACTCAGGAGACAGAAGCAGGAAGACCCAAGCCAGCCTGGTCAACAATAGTGATGACTATCGCACAACACTGCAAATTGTGCAGATGCCACTGAATTGGACATTTCAAACTGTGTATTAGATGACAGGTGGATGATGCCTTAGCTTTTTAAAGGGAGGGGAGAGAAAAATGAAGGGAAAATTGAATAGCGAGTAGGAGGAATGGGGGAATTACCAACAATCCCCAGGCACGTCTTTTTATTTTATTTTTTTATTGTCCATAATGAGTTACAATATTTAGTGGGCAAACAATGAGTTGTTATCCCCAATTCCCCGCTGCCCTCCCCTCCCCAAAAGTTTTGAAGAATAAAAGGAGGCCCTCTCCCCTCACAGGGAGAAAGTCTCAGAATGTTGGTTTGCCCATAATGGGGGGAGGGAGGGGTGACACACACAGAGAACCAGCAGACTGAAAAGGAAACAGAACAGTTAGCAGAGGAAGTTGGGGGTCAGGGCTGACGTCCCCACAGAAGTGCCACTGGCTGTTTGTTTAACTACTCATTTCCCAAATATTAGTAATTGTCCAGCTCTGGGCCAAGACCTGTCATAGGTATTAGGGACACTGCAGCCACCCAATCAATCTCTGGCTTCATTAACATTCTGGGATGACAACATTCAAACTCAGTAGAGAATTTATAAGTTGCTGGGACAAAATCCTGACCAGAAGCAGCTTAAAGAAAGGGAGGGTTTATTTCAGCTCACAGTTTCGAGGGGAAGTCTACCATGGAGGAGAGAAGTGTGCAGGAGTAGGAAACCATAACATCAGCAGGGAGGAAGTAGAGAGAACTGTGAATGCCAAATACTCAGTTACTTTCAGCCCATGGATTGGTGCTGCCCTCAACTAGGGTGGGTCCCCCACCCTCTTACTGTCTAATCTAGCAAATCTCTCAGAAGCATGATGACCAGATATTAGCCATCACAGACAGTGTGGCTTGGTTTAACAGAATCTGTGACTCAGGCACCAACTGAAAAACTAATCTAGGAATGGAGCCTTATTCTCACATTTAACAGGTTCACATTTGGTACCTAGGTGGGGATTAGAGAAGATTTAGGTTCTAGTTTCCAAAACCAACTGTAAGGTGCCTTGCAGGGTGAGTTCTAGGCAGAGACCCAGACATGGAAAAGCAGCTGTTTTAAAACTCTGGATTTAGGCCCAGAAGGAGGAATGTGACCTCTAATCCTTGTTTCACACAGAATTCACCCAAAGAAATATGTCGAGGGCCTCTTCTACCTGTGCTGGGTCGTGGGGGCCTTGAGATTAAAAGACAGACATAGGGTATCCTCAGTGAGTTTAAGGTCTCCTCAGGGAGACCACAGTCAACGAATGAATGGATGGAATACATTTCTGTTAGTTCTGGAGGGTAAATGGGGTGTGTGGATATCCTTGCTTTGTATGTGTATGTTTTCTCTCATGGACTCACCCCAAGCAGGGCCATGTAGATAAGTCACTAACTCAAAACCTGGATAAGGCTACTGCAGCCTTACCTTCTCCTTGTTGCTGATAAAAAACACCTGACCAGAAGCAGCTTAGAGAAGGAAAGGGTTTATTTCTGGCTTCCAATTTCAAGGGGAAATTTCACTGTGGCAGAGAAGCACAGCAGGAGCAGGAATCTGGCTTACATCGTCACATATTGTTGGGTCCTAGCCTAACTGAGCAACTTTGGGCTAAGTTTTAGAATATAATATGGGGCCAGAAGAGGTGGCACACACTTTTTGGTTCTAGTGAGAGTGGTAACACACGCCTTTGATCCCAGCACACCTTTGTTCCCAGGAGGCAGGGGTGAAGGCTGATAGCTTTAATCCTGTTTGTTAATGCTAATAAGCTTTGTTCCTGCTTGCTGAGCTTCCTTTTGAGAGAGATAAGGCTAAACAATGCAGTCTTGGGTTACAAAAGGGTTTGGATGCTGGAATGAAAATTTGAGATTTGCCTGACATATCTCCTGGCCGCATGTGTCTCTCCGGCCATCGCCTCATCTCTCCCTGATCGAGCCCCGTCTCCTGCTGGCCAGCGAGACTTGGGCTAACCACAGGGGGCCAGGGGACCACGACCTTCCACAACAACATATCAGTAGGAAAGCAGCAGCAAGAATGAGCAAGCCTGGACTGCAAGGGGGTGGATTATAAAACCCCAAGGTCTGCCCCCAGTGACATATCTTCTCCAGCAAGACTCCAACATCAGAGAATCAAAGGTTAATCACAAACACACGAGACTATGGGAGACATTTTACCACCACAGTCACCCTAACAAAGTACCACACACTGGACACTCACTTCTCAGCTCAGGAGCCACAAATCCAAAATCAAAGTGTTGGCAAGGCTGGCTTCTTGTATTGGTTTGGGGTTTTGGAATTTTTTTTTTTTTGAGACAGGGTTTAACTATGTCACCCAGACTAGCCTGAACTCACCTTTCTCCTACCTCAGCCTCCTGGATGCTGGGATTACAGGTGTTCACCACCATACCTGGCAGGCAGATATGGATTCTTCTGAGGAATCTCTTTGTTTGCAGTGAGCTGTCTTCCTGTCTTCCCTCTGTGTCTCTCTGTCCTGATTTCTCTCTCTCTCTTTTTTTTATAAAGACACTAGTTGTGTTAGATCAGGGCCCAACCCTAGGGAATTACACTTTAATTTCCCTTTCTAAGAACCCACCTCCAAGTATATTCTGAGGCTCTGAGGTTAGGATTACCATATGTGAATTGGGAGAGGACACAAGACAGCCACTCATGGCCTGGGAGCTCCCATCAACCTGGCCTGACTCTAGGGTCTTCATTGTGCTGGTTGTCTGTTCTTGTCACTTGCTTGGCTCCTCAGGGGACCCTGAACCCTCTCCCCAAGGAGCCCCTAAGATGCACTCAGGCTCATTCCCAGCTGTGTGATACCCCAAGTTCAGCTGAAGGCTGCAGCACAGGGCCAAGGAGACAGCAAGGCTGACTGAGCTGTCTTCCCAGGTAGTTGAGTCCAGTCTGGACCAAGAATTTAAATAGCTTTCTAAGCATGTGCATGTGTGCATGCGTGTACACACACACACATATAAAACCAGGGGGTAAGAAGGTCTTAGGAAGAGGCCCCAAAATCTCCTTCAAAGGGATCATAGGACAATGGATGCCCACAGTAGGGGTGTGAAGTTAGGCCAAGGCCACTCAAGAGTCAGGACAGCCAGCCAGGTGAGAGGACCTAGAGCACAGACCTTCTCTCATTGAAATAGCACTTGAGTTATTATCATCACCAGTCCATAAAATTCAAAGCATGCCCTCATCCACTGTCTCCTTGAGGACCTTTCCAGTCAGCCCGAAAGGCAGCAGGTCTAAAGGACTTCTGCACCATAGACCAATAAGCAGCTGTTGTGTGGAAAGACCTCAGGGCCAGACACATAGACCCCTGAGCCTCAGTTTCAAGTCCCTGCAGCAGCCCCACTGAGAAGCAGAGGGGAGCACAGCAACTCAGCTGCCACCCTTCACCTGTGGGTGTCCTGACCTATATAGTCGAAGGGCTTTTTGCTCCTGGAACTGGTGGCTCTTCCTTGATGTTGGGCACTCTGAGCTACTGGACACATCCTTCCATGCTAGACAGCTCTCCATCACTGTGACAAATCCCTAAGATAAACAGATTATTAGTAGGAAAGATTTTATTTGGGGCTGATGGTCTTCAAGGTTTCAACCCATGGTCAGCTTGGTCCCATGGTTGCGTAGGACATCAGGGCTGGAACACAAGGCAAGGAGAACCTGTTCATCTCATAGCAAATAGGAAGAAGAAGCGAGCAAGGAAGAGTGAGGTGGGGTGGTAGGAGGAGAGAGGGCACTTTTTACATCCTAGCAGCCTCTTTGAGGGCACACCCCCAGAGATCCAAGTTCTTTCCACTAGGCCCCGGCTCCTAAAGGTTCCACTTTGGACTGAGCACCACCCCTCAAATACATGAACCTTTGAAGTACATTCCAGATCCAAACCATTCCTAGGCTCTCTCAATCTCAAGCTCCACCACACCACAACTCCATTTGTTTCTTTTCAGAGAAGAAAGGCTAGTTAGGCCATAAACCAAAATCAGAAAGATGTACCCAGATCTCAAAAGGCAAGCTGTCCCTTGATCCTCTGTTATCTATCTGTCCATTCCATCTACCCAGCCATTCACCAAGTAATTCCTGAGCCAAGAGCCATGCCAAGCCAGAGCTACTGTTAGAGTAGTTTATGACACACTTCCCTGGCCCCAAAGAACTCAGGGTTTTGTGGGGTAGGTAAAAAGTCAAATCAGTCATTGCAGTCAGCTATGACCGGTATGACAGATGGCTCCATGGAAGCTATAGAGAAGAAGTTACTGTCTGAGAGACCAGAGGCCTCACTGAGTAAGGTTCATCTGAGCGGGTCTTGGCCAGGGTTCCCTAGAGTATCATATCAGTTCATTTTTTGATATTACAATGAAATATGTGAGGCTGGGTAAATTTTATAAAGCAAAGATTTAGATGCAGGCATGGTGGTACATGCTTATAATCCCAGTATTCAGAAGACTGAGGATGAAGGATTACAAATCTGAGGCCAGCCTGGGCTACACAGTGAAACCCTTTGTCCAAAAAAAAAAAAAATGAATGGATGGCGAGATGGCTCAGGGGTTAAGAGCACTTCCTATGCAAGCATGCAGGCCTAAGGAAGCTTGAGAGACCACTCGAGTTTACTCCCTAAAACTCATATAAACAGCTGGACATGGCCACACCAGTCTGTAACCACAGGGTACGTAGGGTAACAAAGACCTGAGAATTGCCGGAGCTCACAAAAGGGAGGGGTGGTGATGGAGACAGACACTGAAGATACTCAAATGTTCCAAACAGAAATCCAGAAGCTGCTGAGAGCTCAACACTAATGTAGACTGAAAACACACCCACAGAGGCTCAAAGATTTTTGCAAGGGCTGGAGAGATGGCTCAGCGGTTAAGGCACTTGCCTCCAGTGCCTAAGGACCCCGGGTTCAATTCCCCAGGACCCACATAAACCAGACCCACAAGGTGGATCTCTCTATCTCTCTCTCTCTCTCTCTCTCTCATCTCTCTCTGTATTTCTCTGCTTGAAAATAAATAAAATATTTTTTTTAAAAAAGATTTTTGCAATAGAGGAGCGGGAAGACTTTAAGAGCCACAGGGTGGGAGAGAATATCCAGAGGCATCGCCCCTTCCCTTGGCCCCACAATGACTGACTGCTGCTCTCACAACTCACAATCCAAAAACCCTGGTGAACACCAGTGATCCCACTGAGGAGGGCCCTCAGGGGAATAGGGATAGGGAGGAGGGAAATGGTGGTACCAACACATCGTGTGTCCATAAAAAATTCCTACTTAATCAAAAAAAAAAAAAAAAAAAACCCAGCAAGCTTTAGGATCAATGAAAGATTCCAGCTCAAATAAGAATGTGCAGAAGAAAAATGGAGCAGATGCCAGAGCTTCTGCTACAGCCACCGCAGACAAGTGCGCCCCACTGCAGGTGAGCACATGAAGCATATACATGTGCATACATTACACACACATGCACACATACACTACATTACACACATACACACATGCATACGCATGCACACACTACATGACACATGCATAAACACACACATGCATACATGCGCACACACACTCTACATTGCACACACACACACACACAAGCAAAACATGTAATAAGAGGCAGGAGGGAAGGAATGAGAGTAAGGGAGGGAGGTAAAGTTATTCAGCAATCCTAGATGCTCGAGGGCACATGGCTCTGGTCAAAGCCTCATGGCAGACAACATGAATAACACTGGTATAAACACAGAAGAGGGAGAGAGATCCAGTCAGGAGGCCAAGGCAAGGGGAAGGGCATGTTTGTTATTCCATAACAGCTCACCAAGATTGCTCAGTGGTCCATGAGAACTAAGTGACCTAAGCACCTCCCACTAGGCTCCGCTTCTTAAAGGGATCACTTCTTTAGAGCTCACCACACTGAAGACCAAGCTCCCAACATGTGAACCTTTGAGGGAGACATGTGTAAACCACAACACCCAGGCAAGGGTGAGGGAAGGGCCTCCAGACAGAGCAGCCAAAGCACAAAGGTTTCCAGGAGCCTTGCTCCCCACAGGCACAGTGAGGTCAGGTGGCATTTGAACAGGGTCCCTGTTTGCACAGGGCTCAGACAAGGACAGCCTTAATGTGTTCAGCCACAGGGATCCAGAGACTATCTAGAGTATGGGGAGATACTGTTGAGGACCATGGGTTGCCTGAGGTCCCTAACTGTGAGAACATACAAGGTACTGTGGTTGAAGGAGAACCTGCTCCTAGCAGGATTCAGTGACCTTCAAGCCGCTTTCTGCAGCCTTGTCTCATGGGTACAGCCTGTAGCCGCGGCTGTTCTCCTCCTTACAAACAAGAGAAATCCACATGCAGATGACTGGTTATCCGTCATGTCGGCACCTGATGTCTATGCATCAGCCCTTCCAGTGTGTCCGTATCTCACACCGTCCTCATTTGCAAGGGACTTGCAGCCGTAGGTATATTTTATTCTTCATGATTCACAATGAAGCATAATTTACACCTTCCACTGCTTCTCAAGAAATCATTTCCCCAAAACTAATAATATTCCAGCCACCCAGGGAACAAAGCACCTGGTCACCCATGGCAAGTGAATGAGGTAGTGATGGTAAGCCTGGAGCTGTAGCCAGGGGCAGACATTATGGCAGCATGGGCATCAGCCAGCACAGGACGCTCAAACTGGATTCCATGGAGCCCTAGGGATCCTGAGGAGTGATTCAGGACCCGTGCCCCCCTGGGGATGGGTCAGGGAACAGGAGGGAGAGAGCTGCCGTGGCTAGGCTCCCCTGAAGCCAGTACCAGTGAACCACAGGAACTGGAAGATGGAGGTTTCAGGTACCCATGGCTCCCTGCCTCCCTTCCTGTTCCTCCATTGCTGGGTTCCTGGGTATCACAAGTTGAGCCTGAAATATCTCCCACAAACTCAAGAACCTCTGTTCCTTGACCTTTAGGATGTGGGTCCTAGCCAGGGGAAGCAGGTCACTGGGAAAAAGCCTGTGAAGGTTCTACCTGGCTCCTGGTTTCTGTTTCCTGGCCCACCATGATGTGGACAACCTCCACCTCAGGTTCCCATGGCCATACCAAAGCTGGTCCCCACACCTCTCCCATCAAAACTAAAATCTCCTGAAACTTGAGTCAAAATAAACCTTTCTTCTCTTAAGTTGTTTCTGTCAATTAATTCGAGATAATGACATGACAATGACAGTCACTAATGCACTACACTAGGAGTCCAGTCAAAGGAAAAGGGTGAGGCAACACTGCACCTATGGTTCCCACAGCACACTTGGCAATGCTGAGCCCCATTCCAGAACATCTCCCACCAGCAGGGATTTCCACACACCAGAAACCACCCAAAGGGCTCCACACAGGACACAGGACTATCTCAGCACAGAGAAGCCCAGATGCATTTCCATTCCATTTCCTCCCGGGTGAGACACAGGAAGCCCGTCTGAAATCCCAAGCCCACTGGGATCTCTGCTGGCCATACCCACAGCTGGGTTCATCAGGGGCAGATGCAAAGCCTGGCTCTGACCTCCCTGCAGGAGCATAGGTGACCCCGATTCTGCACACCTCATCAGCATCTCATTACCATTGTCATCCAAAGGACAGCAGACCTTCAGCAGAAGGCAGAGAGTCAGAAGTGAGGAACCCCTCTGGCATCTTCTTGTGCAGCTGTCATGAGCCCAAGAAAAGAAGACTCTCTTCCCTGGTTAGCAGAGGGAACTGGAGAAAAACAACGCACCAAGAGCCTCCATTATGAAGCATGGGAGGAAAGACAGAGCTGACAAGGCTCTCCAGGACTCGGGCATGGACAGCGCCAGACCGCAGCCAGGTGCTGAAAGAATCAGCCTACTTTTACCATGTCACAACTGGAGGATCTCCAGGTTTCTTTTGGTCACCATGACCAGAAAGCATTTACCACAGCCAGACACAAAGGGGCATACTTTAGCAGGAGGATGGTGGGTTTGAGGCCAACCTGGGCTACATAGTGAGACTCTTTAAGAAAAACACTCAGGTATGATACACAGTGGTAATCCCAACACTTTGGAGATGGAGGCAGGAAGATGAGGAATTCAAGGTCATCCTCAGGCCTTGAACTGAGCCTAGGAGAGAGAGTGAGACAGACAGAATTATTTATCCTCCTACTGAGCAGCCACTGCCTGAGCAGAGAAATATTTAGGGCATCTGGATGCAGTCTGCTACAGAAAAATCTGTCCCCAGCCTGGTTTATCTGTCACCTGCTCTAAAATAAGACTCCCCTTAATTACTGGCCCATTGCTAAGATTCTAATCTGGGTTGCATTTTATCACACCCAGTGAAGCTTTGCAGGAGAGGAGAGTGTAGTCCAAATACACCCTGAAAACCTGAAGATCTGAAGAAGGGCCCTGGGGAAACTCATCTTGAAAATGACAGTGCACCCAAACAAAAAGAGACCAAAACTGAATGCAAGTGATGATGGCAAGGAGTCATAAAGACAAGGTCACCTCAAGAAACAGTGACTGAGAAGTCCAGAGGTGGCTCAGTACATAGTTCTTGCCATGCAAACATCAGGACCTAAGCTTGTTTTCCAAGCACCCACCTAAAAGTCAGCTGCCTATAATCCAAGTCCTGGGGAAGAAAAGACAGGAGGCTGCTGGGGCTTTCTGGCTGGCTAGCGAGGCTAGTCTGATCAGTGAGTTCCAGGTTCAGTGACAGATGGATTGAGGAAGGCACCCAATGCTGACCTCTGGTCTCCACACACATATGCACACATGTGCCACATGGGCACACACACACATATACAATGACCCCAGACTCTCTGCAGGGAACTTATGCTAAATGAGACGAACTTCACTTACACAAAATGCTCACCTTTGGGCCTTACTGTGCCCAATCAAAGACATGGAAACTGAGGCATGAGGTAAGGTACACATGTGCCCGAAGTTTCCTTCAACCAGCATGCAATCCCAGGTGGGTCTGCTCTAAGCACTCATGCTCATGACCATGACCCCAGAATGCCTTTCTGGGGCCAAGAGCACCCTGCCTGGATCTGGGTCAACATCCCATAGTGTGAGCTCAAAGCTCAGCAATCACCTGTGGTACTACTGGAGGTGATGAAACCTAAGCAGAAGGGAGGATACAGTGGGAGAAGGTTAGTTCACTGGGAAATGAATGCCCTTGAAAAAAAGATATTGGGATCCTGCCTCCTCTTTTTGCTTCTGGCTTCTTCTCCCATGCACTTTCCACCACAATGCATTGCACCAACACAAGCCCAAAGCAGCAGGGCAAGGCCGATCGTAAGCCTAAAGAAATGTTATCCTTTAGTAAGTGGATTTTGTCATAGCAACAGAAGTTAACACATTTCCATTGTGGAGTGGCCCAGTAATCAAGTCAGCTCCAAGGGAGGCTGATTTCCCTAGTGCCTGGAGCCAGGAGGGGCTTGCCGCCCTACAGACACAGGGTGACGCTCCTGCTGCCCAAAGCTGAGCATGTGATTTTGCCCCAGCAGGGATGATCTTGTTTGGGCCACACACATTTCCCCAGTCCGTCTTGTTAACCACAACCATGCCTACAGGATGCTTTCATGGGAACAGATTCTGCAAGTGTTTCTCTTCAAATTCTTTGTCATTTTTTTTCTCCACGTGAAAGTAAGTAACCATCATGGTGGCAGACCCAAAGTCACATTCGCTGGCATCACTGAAATGAATGATTCTAGTCTTTCATTTACCAAGTCCCTGAGCCCCGCTGAGCTAACAGCTGAGTCTACAAAGATCAGAGCCCTGCTCATTGACTTCTAGGACCTCCGTGTGCATTGAGCAGCAGAATCGTCTAGGGTGAATGGTAGCGAGTCCTGAAGAAGAAACTAGCCAATGTGTCAATGGAGTTCACCCAGGACCACAAAATGAGTGTACTGATATATACAATTTCTAATCCTTGGACTCTGAAGTGATATGTCTTTTTGTCTAAATGTGTCTATCAAGATGAATGATGGATGGCCAACACCCCCGTGTGTCGCTTCAAGGTGAAGACTGGCCACAGGAAAGACCAAGACAAGATTAGAAGGAGAGCAGGGCTGAGGGCTGAGTTGATGCCAGTGGCTGATAATTTAATCAATCATGCTTACATAAAAAGACTCCATAAAAACTCGTAGGTGAGGCTGCGACTATAGCTCAGCTGTTTGCCCAGCATGTACAAAGTCCTGGGTCCCATCCCCAGCACCACGTAACATTGCACATGGTGGTACATACCTGTAATCCCAGCACTCCAATGGAGAAAGCAAACGGATCAGAAGTTCAAGGTCTTCTTCAGCTATGTAGGAAGTTCAAGGTCAGCCTGGGAATTATGAGATTCTGTCTCAAAAAGAATTTTTAATTAAACAAAGAAAAGCCCTCAAAGGTCTGGATTTGGAGAGCTTTCAGGTAGCTGACCTCCTGCAGGTTTCTGGAAGGAGGCAGAAAAGGCCAGGGGAGCCCTGATCTTCCTCCAGGATCTGGCCCTGTGCAGTCTTCATCAGCACCCTCTGTGAGACCGACCAGGAAAGTTAAGTCTTCTCCTGAGTTCTGAAAGCCTCTCTCACCAAGCAGTGGAACCCAAACACAGGTACTTTGATTTACACCAGTCAGTCAAACAAAGGCAGGGCTTGGGATTGGCACTGTGCCCTCAATAAACAAACCGGATGCCATTCTCGAGTGGTGTCTGAAATGACCCGACTTCAAGCACATCAAGCCAGCATCTGCAGAAGTGGGGGGGGGGAATTCCTACCATGACTATAGAACTTGTGTCTACAGGGCCACAGATGTAACCTTGGAGAGACTGGTCCCCCTATGTCCTCAGAAAGTCCTTTTAGCGGAAAAGAAAACAGAAAGGGACTATCAGAGAAAAAAAAGTCAACAAGGGTCAGAGATACTGAAATAGACATTTATCCAAAGTAAATATGTAAAAACAACTAATGAGGGGGAGGAGAGAGGGGATATTATTTATCTTTAAATCTTTTTATTTATTTGCAAGAAGTGAGAGATAGAAGAGAGGCAGAGAGAATGGGCGCACCAGAGCCTCCAGCCACTGCTAACAAACTCCAGATACATACACCACTTTGTGCATCTGGATTTATGTGGGTACTGGGGAATTGAACTCAGGTAATTAGGCTTTGCAAGCAAGTGCCTTAACTGTTAAGCCATCTCCCCAGCCCCAACAGCTAATAACATGTGAAAAGCCAGGGGTGGTGACCCATGCCTACAATCCCAGTGTTGGGAAAATGGAGGCAGGAGGATCAAGAGTTCAAGGCCAGCCTCAGCTACATGGTGAGTTTGAGTCCAGCCTGGACTACATGAAACCCAGTCTTAAAATACATATATATGGAAACACGCCCAACATGCTTAATCCTCAGGAAAATGCATCTATACCACAGCAAGATAGGAACAGTACCCCAGCCACCAGCAAGGCTACAATCTCAAAGACAAATGAGAAAGTGAAGATGTAGATAAGAGTTCGGGCTTCAGGAGGGACCGCTGAACAGTGTGGGCACTTCAGAAAATAGCCAGCAACTTCTGAAACCATTAAACATAGATGGACCATGTGACCCAGCAAGAGGATACGCCAGCCACTGAAAACATATCTACTCAAAAGCTTTGTGCATATATATTCATAAAAGACATGCTAATAATGACCAAAAAGGTAAAACAAGTCAAATGTCCATCGACTGGCAAACAGATGGATCAAATATAGTATTTCCATAAATGGAATATTATTCGACCATGGAAAAAAAGTGCTGATGCAACCTAGTATGACAACGTTATGCTAAGTGGAAGAAAGGTCATGTATTACATGATTCCATTTATATAAAATCTCCAGAAAAGGAAAACTATATATACACACAGGCAATGGGTTTTGGTGGCCTGACTTTGGGGAATAGGAAGTAATTGCTAATAGGTTTGGATTTCTTTTAGAGGCTATAAAATTCATCAAGACTACAGTTGTACAATTCCATGAGAGTTTTTAAAAAATGGACTTGCATGCTATGGATGGTATATTATATATCCATGGTATATGGTATATTAATAAAACTGCCAGGAAAAAAAACAGAAAAGAAAGTTCTGGTGGAAACGAGAATGGGGAGGAAGAGCACTCCAGGGAGAAGTCCCCTGTGGTTTTGATAAGGTCACTCCTGTGAGGAAATAAATACAACTGGGAGGCAGGCAGGGCCAGCCCATGAAGTCCTTGTAGAAGGGAGCTCAGGCATGCTTTGTAGGAAAATCCAGAATCTAAAATGTTTGATATTGGTAACTTTTTGGGCACCACGTAATGCCCCAAGTGGAACATCCACCCAGATCTCGAAGTGAGTGACAATGAAAACAAGCACACTAAAAATACTGTCTAAGCCAGGTGTGGTGTTGAGGATCTGTAATTCCAGCTGCTTAAGAGAGTAACACAGGAGGATTGAAAATGCAATGCCAGCATGTCCAGAGAGTGAGATCAAGGAGGTATTGTCTTAAAATTAAAAATACAAACAGGATGGGGGGGTACAGCTCAGTAGGAGGGTGCTACCTAGCCTATGTGTATGAGGTATATATGAAACATCAATGGAGGTCATATTTAGCTTTGGGTTCCATCTCTAAGATCTCACATTTTCTATATCAAATATTCCAGAAACACTTCCTGATCTTGGACATGGGACACTCAGCCTTATTGTGAAGAAACGATACACCTAGGAAGAGGCGAGTTCTAGGGTCACACTACTCAGAAAATTCACTGCATTGCCACCCTGGAGAACGACACCAGCAGCCTCTCCTGCCAGGGTCTCCGTGGTGACTCAGCAGCCCAGAGACTAAGTCCAGAACAATAAAGACCTGGGGCTATGGAGATGGCTCAGTGGTTAAAGGCACTTGCTTGCAAAGCCTGCCAACCAGGGTTCATTTCCCCAGTATCCACATAAAGTCAGGTGCACAAATAGATGCTGGCATCTGGAGTGGCAAGAGGCCTTGGTGCACCCAGGCTCTCTCTCATCCTCTCTCCCCCTCTCAGCTTGAAAATATAATAATAATAATAATAATAATAATAATAATAATAATAATAATAATGACAGGGAAGACCTAAGGGCCCAACCTGGGGCAGTTTGGTGGCACCTTCTCCAGCTCAGAGCTCCTGAACACTGGCCCAGGATCTGAGTCAAGAGACCAAGGCAACATTCTAAATGGACACTTTAGGCCAGGAATGGTGGTACACACCTGTAATCCCAGAATTTGGGAGGCTGAGGCAGGCAGATTCCCATGAGTTCAAGGTCAGCCTAGGCTACAGAGTGAGACCCTGTCTCAAAAATTGAGAGAGAAAGTGAGGGAGAGAGAAAGCGAGTGAGAGAGAGTATTTGGCATGCCCAGGGGCCTGGGTTCCATCTCCAGCATCTCAAAAAAAAAAAAAGTTCCAGTCAACCCCTTGAAACAGACCTTCCCTTTGCTCCGTGAACAGGCAAAAGAAATGCTGATAGCAGCTTAAAGAACTTCATCTCTCCAGACTCATAGCTTTTTTCCTCATATAAGAACAGCCTCTTCCAGAAGTATCCAGGAAGCCAGAGGCCCATCAGACTAGGTAAGAAGCAATTAAGACTAATTACCCCAGGCTAGGCAATGGGGACCATTATGTAACAGTTTCCAATAAACTACAGATCCAGCTGTCTCCTAGTCCCCCACTTAAGCTAGCAGGACCTGTGTGTACCTCCAAAGCCCCAGGAAAGTCTCTATAGTCATGCAACTCAAAAGGGTCTCCCAAGAGCATCTCCTGGGAGCTTGTAGGAAATGAGAGAACCTCACCAGGTGTGGTGGCACATGCAGGATGGGGGAGGCAGAGCAGAAGGAGCCAGAGTTCAAGGCCAGCCTAAGCTATACGACACTGTAAGACACTGAATCAATCCCTGGCCCTACCCCAGATCACCGAAACAGAATCTGACTTAATGAGCTGCCCAGAGGATCTGACTTTGCGTTGCATCAAGACAACCTTACACAAGCCGGGCATGTGGTGTACGCCTTTAATCCCAGCACTCGGGAGGCAGAGGTAGGAGGATCACCATGAGTTCAAGGCCCCCCTGAGACTACATAGTGAATTCCAGGTCAGCCTGGGCTAGAGTGAGACCCTAACTCGAAAAACCAAAAAAAAAAAAGGACAACCTTACACAGTGAGCTCAGAGGGGTCTTGAAAGTGGCTTCTTTCATCTTCGTGGTTGCTCCCCCACCCCACTCACTACCCCCATCAATGGAAGACCCAGTCACTATGTCCAACCTGGCATTCCACCAAAGTATTCAGGACATGAACTTGGTTTACAACCTGTACCAGGCTCTTCTCCTGACCCTCATGGGAACCCAGTAGAACACAAAGTTGCACAGCCATCAGCTGCTGTAGGAAACTCAACCACCACGTCCGTCCTCTCATCCTGACCTCTGCTGAGCACATCCAGGAGACGGGCCCCACTACTCACTGTGGTCTGAGAAGATGTAGTTAGGACAGCAGCAGGGCTCACATTGCTGCCCTAACCTTAGCCACACAAAGCGCCAGGCTTCCCCTAGGGACTAACCAACCTAGCCCTGAATGGTGGAGGTCACATCACCAGTACAGATGGTTCCTAATTTATGGACAGCTAGCAAGACCAACCAGGCTGGCTCTCTACCACTAAGGCTCTTCACGCAAGTGGTCCCTGGGCCTGCCTGCTGTCACCAACACCCAGCCACAGCCTTGCTTTTCTCTGAACCCTGAATGTCCTCCCAAGCCAGGCTCCTGGCCCTGCCTCCACCCTGTGGTCAGTGGTCAGGCCCCCCCCTCCCCGTGAACAAACAGGAATGCCAGCCACCCCTATGTCTCTGTCCTCAGATTAAATCTACGCAGAGGTCTAATTCCAAAACCGTGTTCTTTCCACACCCTTGCATAGCCGCATATAATCCACTTAAAAAATAAATCCAGTATCCAATCAAATTTCAGGATTTAGCATACTTTGCAGACAAACTTAAAACCCCCCTCCATGCACCCAAATTCCCTGCTATTCAAATTGGGGCCCAAAGACCAACAGTAGCAGGACCGCCGGAGAGCTGACTCCGGGAAGTGCAGATTTGCTGTGGGATGAGCTGAAACTGTGGCATCTGAGGCACAATTGATGCTAAAGCGAGGGCAGTCTGTGGGCCTGAAGCTTCACCGGAGACCTGCTCAGGGGCAGGGAGAAAGGCCCTCGTGAGTAGTCACAGAAGTGCTCCGATCTGTCTGCATACAGACTGTGTCCTTGAAGGGCAGGGATGTCACTCAGTGGTAAAGGAGATGCTGAGCACATGTGAGATCCTAGATTCAATATATCTGTCCCCCACTGTGTGTGTGTGTGTGTCCGTGCACGCACACACACATGCCTACTCATGTGTGTGAGTACAGGTGTGCATGTGCCACAGCAAGTGTGCAGAGGTCTGTTCTCTCCTTCTACCTTGTTTGAGGCAGGGTCTCTTTGTTGTTCATTGCCACACTCGCCAGGCTGGTAGACCACTGGCTTCTCGGTGGAGTTGGGGGATATGAACTCGGAACTCAGGCACTCAGGCTTGAGCATTAAGGGCGTTATCCACTGAGCCACCTCCCCATCTCTCCTCTCTTTACAACGCAGGGCTACTTGACTGAATCACAGATTAGATTTTGTTTTGTGCACGTCCTTAATTATCAACTACCCAACATGGCTATATTTTTCCCTCCAAGCACAACAAATTCTGGGAGCTGTTTATCAATAAAACACTTGCTAAATGAGAACAGTAGACTCAAACTAAATTTAAAGTTCAGTTTTCCTATTTCTATTCCTAAATTATATTACAAATCGAAAACAAATGCCTCAATGACTGTCTTCCATGAGCCACTGCTAAAATAAGGCACCTCTCACGATTAAATTAGGACAAGGGCTCCTTTCAGTAGTTTTTAAAAATAGCATCTCTAAAGAATTTCTACAACTTAATTAGTTTTCTTGTTGACTAACCCTGGAGTTCTCTGTGCATCCTGTCAAGGAGGAGGAGGAGGAAGCCAGGTACATGATACATGGCAACGGATGTGAAATAGCAGAGAGTCTTTCCACACCGATGTGAGCCTGCATGCTCTTGCAAGAGGTCACCTGTCAGTCGTCCTGGAGGGACGCGTCCCCAGAAGGTCCCCATGAAAGTCTTTAACTGTCTGTACCTCTGTTCTGAGCCTTGACTAGATCTGCAAGAAACAACAGAGTAAACAGAAGGAAAAAAACACAGGAAGTTGAAAATCAGGAAACAAATTTACTTACTGAAAAAGTAATGGACCACCTAGTCACTCGTGTGTCCAGAAGAACACGAGATGCCAGAAGAGCCGTGGGTAGAAGAAGTTATAAGGGCAGAAGCAACTTTCTCTCCATTCCCTGAAGGGCCAGCAATTTGAATGGAGGAAACAAACTGACAGAAGCAGACAAACAAGAGAGAAGGCACACAACTTGATGGATACAGAAGTGTGTGGGCATGGGAGCCGCTCTCAAAGAGAGTTCAGAGGGCTGAACCTGTATCCCTTCTTCATGGGGAGAGGGAAGTGGAGGCTGCAGAGCTGGAAGCAACAGGAGAGCAACCATGATTCTCAGGGGAGATAAGTGGGCCTCAAGAATGGATAACAGCTTGGGACAAAGTTCAGTAGGACTCTCAGTAGGGTGTCAACTGTACTCTTGCTTCCTACAAGTTAAGCTGGAGAGCTGTCGTACATCAGAGAAAGCTTGCTGAAGTCCAGGAAGGAAAACGGGTCAGGAGAAGGTGGTGGGATGGGAGAAAGTTCAATGTGGTTGTTTGAACATGAAATGCCTCCCAAAGCCTCATGAGTTTGTGTGTCTCAGACTCAGTTCCCAGTGGGTGGAGTCTTTGGGAGGCATGTCCCTGGGGAGGGGACCCTGAGGCTTATTAGTGCAGCCCTACTGGGTGCCCACCAGGTAGCTCCCTCTTGCTGCTCCCACCCAAGAACATGAATGATGGGAGCTAGTTGCCTATTTTGCCATGTTTTCTTCACCATGAAAAGGCTCCGTCAGAAACTCTAAAAGAACCTGAAGTAAACCCTTTCCTCCCATAGCTGCTTCTGGTCAGGTGTTTTGCCCCAGCAATGAGAAGGTACCTATCACAGTCAGAGAGACCTTTGTTCTTTTGTTCAAAGAATTCAGAATACCAATGCACCACACTCTTGAGTTATTGTTTTCTCAGCCCAATAAAATCTGTGTGCAAGACGGAGAGCTGACCATGGCTCTCCAGAGCTGAGGGTGGGCACTGGATGTGGTTTGCAATGGGGTCTGTCTGTTTGCATTATCAGTGTGAGAGCTTATCAGTCATGCAGAACCTCAGTCCCCTTCCAGGGCCATTGAGTCCAAATCCACATCCAAGTAGACCTAGGGACTTCATTGTAGGATGCCAATTTGAGAAGCATTGCTCTGGGTGGGACCAGGGAGCACTGACCAGATCCACAAGGGAGTGGTCAATAAGGCAGCCCACATGGGTCCAGCTTAGACTCTGGTGGCTGTGTTTTAGACAATGAAGTTTTGAGTACAAGTGTCATATGTCATTCTCAGGCAGTGTGCTGCTTACCACAGTCCCCAGCAAGTTCCCAGATAGTGACTGCCTCATGATCTTGGGTGGTAAGGAGTCTTGGAACCTCAAACCCAACTGCAGCATAAGAAAGAAACAACCCCCTGTTGTTTTAGCCAGTGTGACTTTGGAACTGTTCATCACAGCAGTGTATCCTGACCTGTCCTGACTGTCACTCTTCACTGTGAACAGTTTAAACACGTCGTGACCTAAAGGTAGGGCCTCTGACTTAACCCTGAACAGCCCGTTTCAGTAATAATCACCATTTTACTCATCAGGTGTCACTTCAACAGACACCTTATTTTTCTCTTTTCCCTCACTGTCTTTTCCCCAAGTTTCCTTCCATATTTATGCTTTTATTTTACTGTACCATATGTTTTCTGGTATGCTGCCTTGACTCCTTCCTGCAACAAGGTGACAGACAGACAGTCACATGCATAGACACACTAGACTTGGCTGCAGATATTTTGGCTCTTTCCAAAATAAAGTAAGATCTACCCCTCGAAAGACAGAGATTTGCTGTTACTGGGGCATTTAAACGAATGTGGCCCCAGCATGCATT
This sequence comes from Zapus hudsonius, assembly GCA_004024765.1. NCBI lineage: Eukaryota > Metazoa > Chordata > Mammalia > Rodentia > Dipodidae > Zapus > Zapus hudsonius. The sequence goes on along the minus strand of PVHP010000775.1, from coordinate 49,097 downwards.
CCTTTAACCTGTTCTCTCCACAAAAGAACTTAGGGAAAATGCAGTACACACAGTCCCTGGTTCTTTGAAAGTAATTATGAATATCATCATCTTTTTGCCTCACTGTAAGAAGTCCAAATTATGCTAACTTTATGAAAATACTCAGCACCACCGAGCCACCTTTACAATTTTGAACTTGAACTTCAATTTAGTTATTGAGACCTCTGCCTTCCTGCTCTTAGTGAATTTCATTTTATTATTTGTTTGTTTATTTGTTTGCAAGAAGGGGGAGAGAGGGAAGGAGGGAGGGAGAGAAAGAAAAGAGGAAGGATGAGCACCCCAGAGCTTCTATCTACTGCAAATGAACTCCAGATGTGTGTGCCACTTTGTGCATCTGGCCTTACATGGGTCCTGGGAATTTGAACCTGGCCCATCAGGTTTTGCAAGCAAACAGATTAACCTCAAAGCCATCTCTCCAGCCCTGAACTTGATTTTAACCAGTTCCTCCTGGTGGGCATTTGGGTGCAAGGCCATGTTCACACCTTTCCTAGCAGAGACATCCTAAATGGAAATTCCTAGAAATGCAACAGCTGGGTCAGAATGTACACACTGTTAATGCTTTTCAGTGACATAAAATCACTTTCTTACACCCTGCCAATACCTATTTTTTAAAAAAGCCACTCACTGTAGAGGCACACTTCTGTGATCCCAGCACTTGGAAAGCTGGGGCAGGAGGATCGTTTGATGCCAGCCTGGGCTACGTAGTAAGTTCCAGACCAGCCTGGACTACAGAGTGGACCTATCTCAAGAAGACCAAAAATATTTTTTAGCATTTTTCTTTAAAGCTATCCTTTTAAGCTAGGCATGGCGGTACATACTTGTAAATCTACCACTAGGGAGGCAGAGGCAGGAGGTCTGCCACAGTTGGAAGCCAGCTTGGTCTACATAGCAAATTCCAGGCTTGTTAGGAAGACTCTTTCAGAAACAGTAAATCAATCAATTGATGCATTTTAATTAAAAGTGCAATTCTTGGATTTCTGGTGAGATACAATATGTTGATCACTTTATGCTCTTTATTGTGAAATGTGTGCTCAAATGCTCTGACCCTTCATGGACCAACGTTTCCTCTTCGATTTTATGTTTTGTGTCTGTGTATATGTGTGTGTTATACATGCATGTACATATTCATGTTCCTCCAATGTATATGAGTTCAGTGTCCAGGTGCATAGGTATATGTGTACATGTGTGTGTGCGCCTGCACAGATGGAGGCCAGACGTCAATGTCAAGCATCTCATTCACTCTTCACCCCATTTTTTGACACAGCATCTCATTGACCCCAGAGCTCACTGATTTGTTTTGACAATCTGGCCAACACGCCCTCCCCTCCTAGCACTGGGATTCCAGGAACATGCCATTTTACATGAATGCTGGAGATTCAAACTCAAGTTCTCATGGCAAGCACTCTACTTACTGTGTAAATAACTTATAAAAGCACTTTCCACAGTATGGACGTGAATTCCCTCAATCTTGTTAACCTTTGACCCCATCGTTTTCAGGAACGGTGGCTGGTGGCACAGGGGCTGACAGAAAGAACACTGCCCTGAGCCAGAGGTCAGACATCAGTCCTCAGAGAAGCTATCCCTCACTGCCCAGTAGACCCCCCTTCCACCTCCATTTAGCATGACCTATTGTACGGCTGACTCTGTGCTAGTTCCCCCCTCCCTAACTAACAAGGAGAGCTTGAAAGGTGAGCTTCTTTCCTACATGGGTCCCTAGCTGGCCTTCAGCTCTCACAAGGCTCCCAGCCCATCACCACACTAAAGGTGTACTGCTGAAGGAAGGGTCAGCACGGGACAGGGAGCAGTAAACTACATTCAGCCCATGAGCTAAGAACAGTGTTGGTTTCTTTCAAAAATGGACCACCTCCACCTTATCTACAGGGTCCAGAAGAAATTGCAGAGGAAACAGTGGCATGAGTGTTGCTCCCAGTGCTAGCCTGACCCACATCCAGGAAAGTAGCAACAAACACTGTGATGAACGGAAACACTTCATAACAGAATACAGAGACTACAGAGAAGTCCACACTGATAACACACCCGCTAAGGCTCGGACACTGTTGCAGAAGAGGGGGCAGGAAGATTGTAAGAGCCACAAGGTGGGTAGAAACACCCTGAGCCACAGCTCCCCCCAGGACTGAGGCATAATTATCCCACAGTGAACACCAATAAGCCTACTGAGAAGGGCCTGCAAGAAAATGGGAATTTGGGGAGAATACATACTACAGCTTATGCTAAAAAATTAATTAGCCAGGCATGGTGGTGCACACCTTTAATCCAGGGCTCGGAGACAGAGGTAGGAGGTTTATTGTGAGTTCGAGGCCACCTTGAGACTGCATAGTGAATTTCAGGTCAGCCTGGGCTAGAGTGAGACCTTTCCTTGGAAAAATCAAAAAACAAAAGTAATTAATTTTAAAAGTTGAAAATTCAAAATTGGAATGCTTCATGGCACGTGAAGGTAAAAAGTTACATTTCAGTATTATACAACGGTTTACTTACTTATTGGCACTGGGGGCCTCATGCATGTTAGCTAAGTAATCTATTAATGCTGTGCATCAGCAGCCCCTAGTTTTCTTTTTGTAAATAAAAAGAAGAGCTTTGCTTTGAAAGCCTCCAGTAGGGGGTAACACATTACGGTGGGAGCTGGGGGTCCAGCAAAACCACTCACCCAAGGTAGGGCTTAGTGACTCCTGCCTGTAATCCCAGCATTTGGGAGATGAGGCAAGAGAATTACTATGAGTTTGAGGCCAGCGTGGCCTACACAGTGAGTTCCAAGCCAGCCTACATTGTGACACCTGACTCAAAAGAACGCTCAGGAAGGCTGAGGAAATGGAGCAGTTAAAAGTGCTTGTGTGCATCCGGCCCCCTCTAAAGACCTCAAAACCTCCCACTAGGCTCCACCCTGGAAAGGTCTCACTGCCTCCAGTAGTGCTACACTGGGGACTAAACCTTTACCACATGGTCCTAAAAAGGAGATAGTTTTAAAATCCAAAGAAAAGCTAGGCATAGTGGCATACCCTTGTAATTCCAGCATTTGGGAGGCTGAGGTAGGAGGCTGCTATGAATTCAAGGATAACTTGAACTATCTAGTACCAAACCAGCCAGGACTAGTTTAGGAGATGGAGGTAGGAGGACCAAGAATTCAAGGTTAGTTAGTTCATCCTTAATTAGCTAGCAAGTTTGAGCCCAGCCTGGGATACAGATAATCCTGTCTCAAAATTTCCGAATCAATCAATGTTCCTCAGAACACAAGAACACATGCTGCTGGTTTCTGCACTATCTACAGCAGCTTTTGCACCATCACAGCCGACTTAAGGCATGGTGACAGAGAGCATATGGGCCACTCTCACCCCTTACTGACTGGCATACTGCAAATCCCAGGAAGTCAGCTGAAACTGGATTTTTGTCTCTTGGCCCACGGTGCCTAAAAAGGCTTGCTAAGGAATGGAAGCGCAGGAGGAGAAGGTTCCTTGTTGAAAATGGACAGGCTCACCAACCTGAAGAAGAAGAGAGGGAGAATGAGACAGGGGTAAGTGTCAAGGAGTTGGTAGATGGAGGTGACCTTCACTAAGGTCCAGAGGGCAGGAAAGAGCAGAGATTTTGAGCTTAGTTTGTGTGTGAAACATAAGTGCCTGGGAGTTGAATCTGGATAGCAATTCGTAGTTTGAGAAGGAAAGTATATGCAGTGAACCAGGAAGTTATACTAATAAAAAACAAATCATAATCAGCGAAGAGAGGAGATACTAAATGTGATAGGAGAGAGACCCCACACAATGTTGCCATGCTCCTCCTTAACCCCTCCCCAGACGGAGCTGCAGGATGAAAATGGGTATTCTTGTTGAATTTTTTCCTTAGAACATATATGTACTTTTTCTGGAGGTTTTATTTCAATTCTGTGCCCCAATACTCTAATAGCAGTTAGGGTTATTTCTTCAGAGGGGGGAATTGTGACAGTTAAATTGTACTTTTAGGCAAGTTCCACAGATTCCATGCCTGACCCTGTCCCCCTGAGTGGGAGGTGTCTCCAGCTAGAGTTCAAACCTAGATTCTGAAACTGATTGGTCAGGTATGGACCAACCAGCGTCTCTCTGATTTACCTGGCCCAGGTCAGAAAAGTCACTGAAACAAAGTCCAGTCCTCTCTTCCCCATACAGCTTCCTAGCAGAAGGACCTCTGAATCTCCAGGACCTGAGTAAGTAAGGTCTTTCCTCACCACAGCCATGTGGAGAGGGGGGCTCAGGATTCTTTCCCACATTAACCTTTTTCTTCATAATGGGAGCCCTCTGTTATCTTTCCTTCTTCTGTCTGTTTAGCTGAGCAGCTAAAACCTCTCCCGCAAGCTCTCCCCACACTAGTGGCTAGAGATCTCGTAACCTCCCATTTTCTTTTGAATAAAGTCTCCCACTATGCCTTATCCTCTGATGGTCTATAATCTTAATCCTTTAACTTTATAGACAAGAATTTTGGTGCTCCTTAATTTCTGAGGGACATTGGAACTAGCCGGGTACTCTTTTAAGTTCTAATCCCCAGCTCCCCTGTTACAGAACTATGAAGTAAGTGGATCCTCTTAAGACTCCATAATTGGGCTGGGGTGTACCTCAGTGGTAGAGTGTTGGCTTAGCTTGGACTAGGCTCTGGGCTTGATCGTCAGCACCAACACACACACACACACACACACACACACACACACACACACACACAGAGAGAGAGAGAGAGAGAGAGAGAGAGAGAGAGAGAGAGAGAGAGCACATGCATTCTCATAGTTCATACATTACTACAATTAAGCCTTCACAATGTCACCCCATGTTCTGCTCTACAAAAATAAAAGCCAGACACACATGCAATCCACCATGTCTACCTCACTCTACAGGCACAAACACTACTTCAACATCCTTAACACTATGGGGAGAGAGGAATCTATTCATTCCACAATTAAGGATAGGGGTCAATCCTGATATTCTATCAGGAAGCTTATCATCTGTTCCATGAGTAACAAGGGAACAAACTGTCAGAACACTGTCCTCTGGGTGGACTGATAATAGTCATATTGCCTTCCACGTACATAAGGCCTCTTGGTTTACCAAAAACGTCTTTTTTCCCAATGAAGGAGGGGGGAGCACAGTGTACACCGCCAGGGTCCACAAGCCATCAGATACAAGCCCAGCTTTGCATGCTGGGAAGACTACAAGAAGGTCAGAGGCACCTCATTCATGTCTCTAGGTGGAAATGGGTTTCAGGGATTTTTCTGGTGGTTAACAGATGTCAGGGATTCCTGCTGACTTGTTGCTAAGGGAACTTTTGTGAAGATACCCAAAGCCAACAGCCCAGAATCTCAGCCCACAGCTTTAAAGTCCTTCAGAGTGTCCACTAACCAGGCTGGAGCACCATGTGCGGATGGAGGTGGCTCCCTATGCAGGAGCTATAGATATGGATCATAACCCTCAAACCAAATGGCTGGGTGATTTCATGAAGACAGCACAATGGCAGTTAAAATTACCTATCCTGGGAGCCACCAGCCCTGATTACAACTTTTGTGAATGGAGTCCAATGAGCTCCTGAAAAAATACTATTGTGAAGGTCAAGGTCACACCCATTTTAGGTAATTTTCACATTACAGGGACAAAAGCCCTAGATTAAAATCAATGTGTGATCCATAGCAAGCATCTCCTAAGTGTCAGTCAGCTCAGGCGCACTATGTCTATTAATTATCAAAGCTCTAACCTGAAAATGCTGCCCTGGTGTGAGAGGCTTAATACACAGAGGCCCAGGTTTTAGGACCTGGGAAATCCGATTTCAAATTCCAGCAGCGTCATTTATTAGGTGCCTCTATTAAAAAAATCCCTAGAGCTTTAAAAATAAATCTCCAACGATGGAAACAGAGAATCTCCAAGCAGAAGGGCCATTTCCCTGAATTTTTCCTACCTCTAGGGGCTTGCTATCCTATCAGTCTCTTATCCATCTGGCCTGGCCTTTGCTGCCTCCCCTCTAATATATCTTCTTGGTCACATGTGTATTCTTACTACTCCTGAGAGACAGTGAGTCTATAAGGTGGCCCTCAATGAATCACACCTCCCTGTTTCCAAAACTGTATCTACCTCCCTTCCACACTGCCTCTAAGTGTTCCTGTCACTCTACCAACAACAAGTGGCAGAAAGGATGGGCTCATCATGGGTCAAAGTTTTTAAAAGCCTATAATTTATGCCTCTGTTCTTGAAAGCCAGTCCATAACTACCTGTTGGAGAGAAAAGCTATATGCAAAGGCCCTGAAGGAGGAGACACCACAGGAGAGACTCTACATAGCAAAGCACCAGGGCACTAGCCAGGTGAGGAAAGATAACACTTATGAAAGTCAATAGAACCTTTATGACTCAGATCTTGGCAGGAGAGTCACCAGGACAAATTAACAGAAGCTGAGCTCTGTCCCCTCAGAATCACATGAGATGATCTCTAGGGTGGTCTGTTATCTAGAAACAGACAAGCCATTATTCTCTCCTGGTCCATAGCACAGTCCACATGGACTCCCACAGCCACTCCCTATAAAATCTTGCCACACACACAATTACTTCAACCCAAGATGAGAGAAGAGAGGAAGGAGAGAAGACCAAGTTCAAGGCTGGTCCTCTGCATCCATCCTACTTCCACTAACAAGATGTATGACAGTTTGTTAGTGCTTGTTTTAAACCTTTTTGTGTTGCCATAATAGAATACCATGGGTGGGCTGGGAAGATGGCTCAGTGGTAAAGGTGCTTGTTTGCAGTGCCTATCAGCCAGGGTTTGATTCCCCAATACCCACTTAAGCCAGATGCTCAGTGTGGCACATGCATCTAGAGTCTGTTTACAGAGGCAAGAGGCCCTGGTGTGCCCATACTCTCTTTTTCTCTCTCTCAGATAAATAAATAAAAAGAATTTTAATTACAGAATACCACAGGTTAGGTAATCTAGAAAACAAACATTTTTCATGGTTCTGGGGGCTGAGGAGTCAAATACCAAGGTACCAACTCTGGTGAGAGTTTTTTTAAATTATTTATTTATGAGAGAGAGAGAAAGAGAGAAGCAGATATACAGAGAGAAAATGGGCCCACCAGGGCCTCTAGCCACTGCAAATGAACTTCAGATGCATGTGCCAACTTGTACTTTATGTGGGTACTAGGGACTCAAACCAGAGTCCTTGGGCTTTTCAGGCAAGTGCCTTAACAGCTGAGCCATCTTTCCAGCCCTGGTGTGAGTTTTCTTGCTAATCATGCAAGAGAGCAAACACATACACAGTGTCAAGGCCTTTTATAACTCACATCAGTCCATTGATGGGGGTGAAACCCTCACACCTCCCAATACTGTTGCATTTGAGTGCTTTCAACACACAAATCACAGCAGCATCTCTTACGACTAGACCATCTCACACAGACTTGAACATCAGTTAAAGGAAAGCTCTGCTGTGTCTGTATTCCAGTGTTATTACCCCTCCAAAATTATGTTCTGAAAGGTCTAGGGGCTTCTGAAAATGCCTCTCGGTTCCTGACTTCTCTCCAAAGTAACAGTAGGCCACAAGACATTCTTGGCCCAGTTAGGCACCCCCAGCCTGGGCTTCACCAGCATGGTCCCGCCCAGGTACCAGGCCAGACTCCTTTCTGTCTCCACCTTCCGTGAGTGAGTTGAGGCTGCACCCTTGAGAGCTGGTGTAAATCTCCCCTCGTGTGGGATTCTAAGTCTGTGGAGGTGACATGAGGCCTGGTTTGGAACTGGCACCTGCTCACCCTGGACTCAAGTCTCCTCCACACTCCTCCTCTTCAGTGTCTAATGATGCTAGCAAAGTTCTGTTTCTACCCCTCTTTGTGGGCCAAGGGGCCATCAAGAAAGACTTTTCTCGCTGTTCTTATTTAAGGGCCTTTATACACCCTAGCCAGCTTTGAGTGGTGGCTGTTATGCCTTGTTGTGATTTAGAGCTTAAATGTCCCCCAGAGGCTCCTATGTTAAAAGTCACTAGCCTGTGGCACTTAGGAGGTGAAGGAATCTTGAGAAGGTGGAGCAGAGGTTGGGAGGAAGTTAAATCAGTGTACGTATGTGCTTGAAGGGAATACGGGTCTGTCTGTCTGTCTGTCTGTCTGTCTGTCTTGTCTTGTCTCTCACCCTCCCTTCCTCCTTCCTGGCTACTATGTTCCACTGCAATGATGTTCTGCCTTACCATAAGATCGCAGTCATCAGGGACAAGTGACCATGGACTGAAACCTCTGAAACCAAGCCAAAATATACCTTTCCCCTTATAAGTTGTTTTATCTCAAGTATGTTGTCATGGCAGTGTATAGCTGATTAGCAAAAATCTTGTTCTTCTTCTGGAAGTAGATGCCCTTGGTAGCTAGGATCCCTGTGTCCATAGTCCTTACCACGTGTGGGCTGAGGTGTTCTTAGAAACTGTCTTCTAGAAGCTGGCTATATGCTGTACCATTCTGCCAGTTCTTGCAAGTCCTAACCAAAGAAATTTCCCCAATAACTAGACCACCACCTGGTCTCCTCCCAGGGGCTGGCCAGCTCAAGGGTAAATATCAGAGGCCCTCTCAGAGTCAGCTCCTAATTTCCTCCCTGTGATATCTGCTTCCTGTGAAGCCAGGCCTCTCACTTCCCCTTTCTTAATCTTAATCTTAAGGAGGAAGAGTCTATCATAAGATTCTATTCTGCAGACTGTGGTCAGTGCTTCACACCCTCCATCAAGAAGGGTTTCCTCAGGCTGGAGAGATGGCTCACCATTTAAGACACCTGCCTGCAACGCCTGATGATTCAGTTTCAGTTCTCCAGTACCCACATAAAGCTAAATGCACAAAGTGGCACATGCCTCTGGAGTTCATTTGCAGTGGCTAGAGGCCCTGGTGCATCCATTCTTCCTATCTCTGTGTGTCTGTCCCTCTTATCTCTGTGGACAAATAAATAAATAGATAGATAGATAGATAATAAATAAATAAATAATAAATGAATGAATGATTTTTTAAAAGAAAATACAGGGTTTCCTGGCAGGAAAGCAAAAGGGTGGAAGCACACTGGAGGTACTGCCCCTCTTCCCTAAGAGAATAGGGTCCACTCTGTCTAGCCTTATTTCCCCAGCAGCAATTTGGCCTTCTAAACCCTGTGCTCCTGTACCAAGCACCCTGATAACTTCCAGAGTCCATGTGTGGGCTACTCTATCCACTGGCCACACTTTTGGGAGGTCTACCTTCCCCAACTCACCTAGTCTATCTGTGAGGACTCAGCCCATGCCCAGGGTCTCCATGGCATGTCCTCTATCCCTTCCGCTGGAAGTCCAGCTTGCTCATGCAGAAGGTCCCAAACACCAAAAGCCACATCCACAATTCTCCCTATTGTCCCTGCAAAGCATCCTACTCCATACTAGGCTCATCCCTACCTCCATCCGTGGACAACTAGCTGGCTCTGGTTAAAATCAAACTTCAGGGTTGGTTGTCTCAAGATGCAGCTGTCCTCCTTTCAGTTCTAGCATTTTCCAACTGCTTTTAGGGATGCTGTCACCAACAGGCTGGCCCTAGGGGTTGTGCCTGTGTCACCAACAGGCTGACCCTAGGGGTTGTGCCTGCCCTTCTCCACGTAGATCTAGACTCCTCCTCCACTGGCCTTTTAACACACTGAGCCCAAGAAGCAGGGAATTCTATTCAGGTACCTGAGCTGCTAACCCAGCACACAAGCACTAAGTGGCAGACTCACCTCGCTCATGCTCTGCTCACTCGTCTATAAAATGGGGACAGTGACAGTGCAGAGGCAGAAAGATTGCAAGTTTGAAGCCAGCCTGAGTTACACTGCAAGGTCATGGCTCAAAATAAACAAAGTTTACCAAGCTAGAGACAACTCCCGACCTTCACAGAGCCATCAGGGAACTGGTGACAGTGTCCATCCATGTCTAGTTCCTAGTGTAGTGGCTTGGGAGGGCCCTTAGTGGTGCCATTTGCTCCCATGGAAGATTTCTGATGCAAGGTGCTAGATGAAAAGGGTCTGAATGGTCCTTAGGTACCAAAGACTTCGAAGGCTGTGAGTGCCAAGGGTTTGACAGACACAGCTACTCCCAGATGGCAATTCTGCTTGGACCCTGTCCATCCTCCCTTCCCTCCCCCAGGGAGTAGAGTCACCTAAAACAACTGGCTTAGTCCAGCTAGGAACACTCTTCCCAGGACCAGACATCCACCAGGAAGATTTCCACATCAGTATTCCCTGGGGTAAATGTGTCCACCAGAACCTGCTCCCAATCCCCAAATCCATGTCTCTCCGAGGACTTCTGAACCAAAGACCAGGAGCCTTGGGTCTTTCTGTAAGAAGAGGGCACCTGTTCTTATTCTTATTTTCTTATTCTTATTACATCTGTCATGAAGACAGCTGGAAAAAGCCAAGGGACACGCCTGAGCCTCTCCCATGGTACAGGTGCTCAGTTCCCAGAGCCCATCTGCAGCAACTTTACTCAAAATGCTATCAATCCACTCAGGAGAAAGTCTGGGGTCCTCTGGGCCTGAGACAGCCATTCCCAGATGCTAGGAGACCCCGCACTTGTTTTGATGTTGCACTTGCCAGGAGGGCTCAAGCTACAACCGTGTTACTGCTACCTCCCACTCCCTTTGGCCTGAGTTGCAAGTATTTTTATTCAGAATTTGCTACTTTGTTATTAAGCAGATCAGGATAAAATGATAAATTCAGTCCCCATGATTTGGGCTGGGTTTTACTAGAACATTTAGGAACACTTACAGGATTCCGGATAAAGGTTGTTCTAGGCTTTTAGACAATCTGAAGTAAGCAGCCTTTCAGTAAAAGCTATAAAATATCTCTCTCACACAAAGGACTTTAGAAACTTGGGATCTCACTAGAGGCTGTGACCATGAGCTCAGTGATTAGAGGCCACAGAGTCCTCCCAATTGTCACTCAGACAATAAACAGCCAGCTGACTTGGCTTAGCAGTTTTGTGTAGCCTTGGGGCCAAGCCAGAGACCCAGGAAAAGCCACTTTTGGGGTACTGAGTTGAGGGGAGGGGGTTCTGGCTGAAGTCTTGCCTCATTCCAGATCAAGCTTGTTATTGGGGTTCGCTGCTGACCAGCAAGTGGGCGCCCCGAGACAGCCAGGCAGCCTGACCGGGGCGGCATGACCATCTGAGCGAGGCTCAGCAGGTTCCATGGTCTGGTCAGAGGCGGGGCTGAGAAGCCACCCTGTTGGGACCCCGATCTCGGGTTCCTCTGGCCAAGGCCACCAGGCTCTGGCGGTTCTTTGATGGCCCCTGTCACCGGCGGCAGCGCGGCGCCCGCTGCCGAAGTCGCACCGGCAACAAGTTCTCGCCTCCCCCAGCGAGCGAGCGACAAGCGCGGGGCCACGGGGTGCCCGGGAGGGAGCCCGGGCGCCAGGGCAGCGCTGCCCACGCTTCGAGGGCGCCCGAGGTTCGCCGGGCACGGCCGGCCCCCGGGACGCCCCTCGGGCGCGGACGGCGGCATCTCCCGGGCGGGCGGGCAACAGGTCCAGCCCGCGTCCCCCGCCCGGCCCTCGCCCCTCACCTCCAGCAACTGCACGTAGCTGGCCGGGAACCAGCCGCGGAGCCCGTCCTCCTTCTCGCCTTCCCACCAGCCGCCGTCCGGGACCTGCAGCAGCGTGAGCAGCTCGCCCGCGGCGAAGCGGAGCCCCTGGCTGTGCCGCTCCCCGGAGAAGGGGTACAGGGTCCGGCAGCGGGCGCCGGACATGGCCTTGGCGCCCGGGCTCACAGCGCAGCCTGCATCCCGGCCGAGCCCCGCGGGCTGGCCGGCGGCTCCGCGGGCTCCTAGGCGCCCGGCGCTCCGGGCTCCCGCGCTCTGGGCGCGCGCCGTCTCGGGGCTGCGCGGGGGTCTCCGGGCGCGCGGGGAGACCCGCACTCGCTGGCTCCCGAGAGCGAAGCGGCGACGCCTCCGGGCCGGGCGGGGGGCGGGGCTCAGGGGGCGGAGAGCCGCGGGCCGCGGGCTCCCGAGACAACTTCCCGGAAAGGCGCGGCGGCCCCGGGAGGTGGCACCGGGAGCATCCCCCTGCGCGAGGCCGGGAAGACACCGAGCGCGGGGGGCGGCCGGTGGCCGGGCGGGGACTCTCGGAGGCGACGGGGGCGGGACGGGGGCGGACCCGGACGGCCACGCCCGCCAAGGGCTGGGCGCTCCCTGGAAGAGGGGCTCCCCCACGCCCCCAGCACCCTGGGCACCTCTGCTCCCCAGATCCAGGCCTGGTGGCTGGGATCGGGATCAGCGGCGCCACCTCCCAGGTGTCCGCGAGGGAAAGCCTTTGTGGCTATCACCGTAGAGGCTGAACCTGGGGCTCCAACTTGACTCAGAGGAAACTGAACAATGGGTGAAAGACAGGTTTTGAAGCCTGGCGCCGGAGCCGGAAAGCCCGGTGGCTGCGTGTCACACCCGTGTCACTCCAAGGGACAAGATTCCATGGGGAGCCTAGATAAAGTTGGTAGACTTGGAATCAGGCAAGCCTAAAGGTGAGAGCAACCTCCCCACCCCCTTTTAGCTTGGCATGCATTGACAAAGTGGGCCCGCGGTCAGGTCTTCTGTGTCAGGCAAGCTTGCTGAGTGTACTGCTCATTTAATCAATCATCAAACCTTAGTAGGGGGCTGCTGTGTTCCACGCCATGCGCCAAGTACTACAAGTTTTCTGCTAAGCGCCTCTCTGGAGAAGCTCATGGACCTGAACAAGTTGACCTTAAATCAAGGGCACAAAAAGGAAAAGGCTCCTTTCTGGGCTAACTTATAGGGGGGGGGGGATGTAAATAAATAATTGGACCTTTTGATATCTCTGAGTATGAGTATCTCTAATCCAAAAATATGAAATAAAACATGCTCCAAAATCCAAACTTTTTGAGTGCCAACATTATGCCACAGTGGAAAATTCCACAAAAATACAGAGTGGCAAGCACACCTATTACCCCAGACACTTGCTAGGTGGAGACCAACCCTTAAGCTACAGAGCAAGACCTTGTCTCAAAAAAAAAAAAAAAAAAAAAAAAAAAACCACCGAAAATACAGTTACCTTTGGCCTATGTGTATAAGACATATGTGAAACATGAATGAATAAATGGATTTCATGTTTGGACTTGGATCCCAACCTCAACATATCTTGTTATGCAGACACTCAAAAACCCTGAACACTTCTGTCCCCGTGTGTTTCATATAAGGGATACACAGCTGTCCTTTTAAAGGCTTGTTGCCCTGGCTCAGTAACTATCTACTGCTCTTTAGTGTCTGTTCAATTGGTTATAAACTCAGCTTGTTCCTTTCAGACCTCACACACCTAACCTAACCTCATCCTCCTGGCCACCCTTTGACAAAACCTGTTCAGTCCAGACCACAGGAACCAAACCCGCCTGAGCTTTGAGCGCATAAGTTCCATGGTTCTCAGACCTGTTGGTGCTTTAGCACCCTGAGTAACTTTTTATAACACTCAGCCAGGCCCATCCAGCCTTGAGAGTCGGACCATCTCACTCTCTGGTCCCAATCTGGACAACTAGACAGATGTGCATTGTTGTAGTAGTGATCAAGTGCAAATTCACAGACCTCAGCATCGCCAAGAATTCTGGGGAGCAAAGTCTTCACCTCAGCCCCTACTAAGAATCCTTAAAGGAGCTGAAGAGACCACTCAAAATGTAAAGGCACTTTCTTGCAAAGCCTGCAGGCCCAGGGTTCATTCTGCCAGCTTCCCATGTAAAACCAGATGCACAACGTGGTGCATGAGTTTGCAGTGGCTGAAGGCCCTGGTGTTCTCTCTCTCTCTCTCTCTCTCTCTCTCTCTCTCTCTCTCTCTCTCTCTCTCTCTCTCTCTCTCAAATAAAGGAATGAAATTTTTTTTAGCTGGTGATACAGCTTGATAGTAATTGGCCAGCCTGTGCAAGGCCCTGGGCTCAGTCCTCAGCACTCCCTACTGCAATGCTAATAGTAACAATGCCCCTAAAAGCTGAGTTGCAGGAGCCAAGGGTGTGGCTTGGTTGTAGAGAATTTACTTAGCATGCAGAAGTCCAGGGATTCCCTCCCTAGCCTGCAGAACACAAGCAAAAACAAAACTGCATAATTCGAAATAGAAAACAGTTGTTTAAAATAACTGGACTAAATTTTAAATAGATTCAAATGCCCTACGCAGGGGAATAAGTGCCTTTTTACAGGCTGTCCTGTGGCTTCACATCTGATGCTGTGTCCTGGTCCAGGAGAGGTCACTGGCTAAGGGCATCCTGCAATGCAGAATTCTCTGTTGCAACTGGTGGACCAGAGAAACCTTGGCCTCTTCAGCACCTGAACACTTCAGCAATAACGAGCCTCCCCAGATGTTTCTGGGCACCACAAACAGTGTTCTCACTTTATCTCTACCCTATGATCCTGTGAGCCAGTGAGGTCTTCATTCCAGAGGTGAAGAAACTGAGCTCCAGTTGGAGAGATGGCTCAGAGGTCAAGTGTGCTTCCTAAGCAAGCGTGAAGGCCTGAGGTTCGAAACAACAGATCCCATGTGAACGCTGGTATGGTCACACACCCCAGACCCACAAAGGGGAACAGAGATAAGAGAATAGCTCAGGCTAGTGACAAACAGAAAGCAAAGGTTTCAGTAAGAAACTCTGAATCAAATGAGAACTAGCAGAAAAGCAATAAGGCCAGAAACTCAATAATGGGCTCTGACCACCACAGGTGAGTGCTGGGCACTGGGCACTGCAAGGTGCATGTACCACACACCACACCACATGCACACAAACAAGCAAGCAAGAAAACAAAACAAAACAAAACAGAAACTGTGTTCAGAGGATGTGACTTGTCCACAACCACCAGTCACCCACAGAACAGAGCTTTAAACTTAAGTCTGGCTGATGGCACATAGAGCACTGTTTCTTCTCACCTACTACCCTGGAGCCAGGTCATGCACACTCTCAGGGCCTGGGAGCCGGGCTCAGTGCTGGTGCACTTGCCTAGCATGTGCAGGTCCTGGGATCAGTTCTCAGCAACACTGGAACACAAGGTGGAGCCCATGGCTCACATTCAGAAGTGTCTAGAGCAGGCCTTGGAGCTGAGTGTGGGGGTGCACCCATGGGATCCAGCACTCAGGGAGCTCAGTATGTTGGTGCACCCATGCAATCCCAGCATTTGGCAACTGAGGCAGGAGGATTATGAATTCAGAGCTAGCCTGAGCTACATAGTAAAACATAGCAGAGGGAAGGTGGATGGGAGGGAAGATTAAAGGGAAAGGGGACAGAAAAGAGGATAGAAGGAAGGGAGGGAATGAGAAAGGAAGGAAAAAGCGGCTCTGGGAAGCTGATATGGGAGGATTGCCTCATATTTGATGCCAGCTTAAGTTACCCAGCAAGACAGTGTCGAAAGAAAAAAAAGGAAGGAAGGAAGGAAAAAAGAAAGAACAAAGAAAGTAAGAAAATACCGAAAGGAGGGAAAGAGGCAAGGAGGGAGGGAGATACAAAACTTGTATAGGAATACACTCTCGGTTTCTGTTTCCTCCCAGGATCCGGAAGAAGAGAAGAGAAATCTATCTATTTTCCCTTTCTTTCCCCTGACCATCTATTGCTGTCTTGAACTTTTATTTGAGTCTGTAGTCATGATCTATATTAAATTTTATTATACCAATTAAACTCTTGGTAACTCAGGATAAAGATAAAATAGCAGTTAACTTCTCATAGCTGAGATAAAACACCCAACCAGAAGCAGTTTATGGAACGAATGGGTTTATTTCTGGCTTACATTTTTAAGGGAAGTTTCATCATAGTGGGAAAAGCATGGTGAGCATCTGGACATTACACCTTATCACATCAGTAGGGAGGAAGCAGCCAGCACGAGCTAGTTAGCACTAGCAAAATGGTCAGGATTAGAAAATCCCAAAACACACCCCATGCCTGGTGGTACACCTCCTCCAGCAAGGCTCCACCTCCCAAAGGCTCCACCAGCTGGGGATCAAGTTGGAAGCTTGACCACAGACACATGAGGCTATGGGGAACCATTCAAACTACCACGGACAGCATCTTTAAGTTTCCATCCATCTTTAAGTTTCTATCCATCCATCTAGAAGCCCAACATTGTCATGTTTGTTTTGTTGGCTTTTTCTGTTTTTTTTTTTTTTTTGAGGAAGGTTTGAGACTGGGTCTTATAAAGCCCAGGCTGGCCTCAAACACTGTGTAACTGAGGATGACCTTGAACTTCTGATCCTCCTGCCTCTACCTCCCCAAATCTGGGATTACAGAAATAGGCCATCATACCAGGCTTATCACCAAATCTTTAAAAAACATAGACATTCAGCTAGCTAAATAAATATATTATGCCCACCTAACTACCTTATAAGCCTTTTGTTTTAAATATTCATACCCATACAATACTGCTACTCTCACTTTTGGCTAGAGAAGCTTCTCTTTTTCAGATGGTGGTGACCACTGGGACACCATAGTGCTGAGAAGAAGTGACAGTGGAGTGTTCAGCACTGGGTCATCTCTATCACACCTCCTGAGGCTCAGGGTCTATTGAGGAAGAGGTAGTGGAAAGATTGTAAGATCCAAAGGAAGGGTAGGACTGCTTACAAGGCAAACTTCCAGACACAAAATGGCCTTGATATTCATGACTTCCCAGTGCCTGGTAATACCTACACATAATGGGAGGAAAAGATGATGACACCTAACCAAATAGACTGATTGAGAGGGGGAGGAGATATGAGGGAGGGTGGGGAGGGAATTATAGTGGTTTATTGTCTATAATTATGGAAGCTATTAATAAAGAGTTAAAAAATAAATTTTAAAAAGTAGACACTCAGAACTTGCTAAGTAATTAATTATTAGTCATGGGGCCTCTGCTTATATTCAGATTTTCTACTTGTTGGGTGGCTCTGTAAATACACAGTAGAGCATCTGGAGTTTGACAGGGACCCTGAGAGTAGGCATTCCTCTCTTGCTTTGTCTTGATAGGTATTTTATAGTTTTGCTGTGGTAGATATTGCTTCAGCACTGGGGATTGGCCCATAGCTGCATAAATGCTAAACCAGTGCTCTACCACTAAGCGATACTCCAGCCCTTTCTTTATAGTTTGAGGGTGTTGCTGTTGTCTCGCTAAGTTACCCAGTCAAGAACATTGGCATCAGTCTTACAACCCTCCTGCCTCAGCCTCCTAGGTAGTGGGGTTAGAGACCTGAGCCACCAGGCCAAGCCACAGACAGTTTATATGTGTCTTTTCTTCAGCCTAAGGATGGCAAAAAAAAAAAAATAGAATGATTTTAATCTCTTAAAAAGCATGGCGGCACAGGTGTATGATCCTAGCACTGAGAGGCTGAAGCAGGAGGATCAGAGGTTCCTCAAAAGAGACCCTATCTCAAAACAAAAGCAATTCTAAACATAGATAGTACTTATTGTTTAAAGCAATCTGCCGCCAGGCTGCTTCTGGTGCCCTGAGGGTGCGGGCCGGAGGGTCGGGAGGGAGCACCCTGCCAGCAGGAGCACTTCTGCGGCAGGGGCAGAAACAGGCAAAGGAGATTGGTAGTGGTCAGTGACCTGCGAATGCCTGCTTTGCATAGATCAGCACCAAGTGGACATGACCTTAGGGCCATATCAAATGGGCAAAGGAACTGTCACCTTAGACTCTATTGTCTAGGCACAGTGGGAGTGAGAACATGGGGTCCCCTGCCAAGGGGCTCAGAGGTCTAGGATCAAAGAAGGAGTGTTTGCTAAGCACCTATCACGTATCCCGGGGCCTCGAGTTGGCCTCTACTTACTTTAACCCTATGCCCTCCGTGTCCCTTTTAGCAGTACCCAGCAGTACTGAGGGCGCAGGTCTATACCACAGCACTCAAGAAAAGCAAAAGCAGGATTGCAATTTCAAGGCAAGCCTGGAACTTAGTGAGTCCAAGGCCAGAGCTACATAGACTCTGACTCAAGTAAAACAAGGGGTAGAGATGTCCCTCAGTCTATTTTCCCACCTATGCATACTAGTTCATTCAGTAACAAGCCAAAGTGTTATTAAATACATGTTATATAAGCTAAGCATGGTGGCACATGCCTAGAATCCCAGCCCTTGGGAAGCTGAGGCTAGAGAATCATAAATTTAAGGATAGCCTGAGCTGTGTTGCAAAGTCAGGCAAACCTGGGTGATGTAGCAAGACCCTATTTCAAAAACAAAAATAAGGGCTGGAGAGATGGCTCAGCGGTTAAGGCACTTGCCTCCAGGGCCTAAGGTCCCAGGTTCAATTCCCCAGTATCCACATATGCCAGACCCACAAGCGTTCTCTCTCTCTCTCTCTCTCTCTCTCTCTCTCTCTGTGTGTGTGTGTGTGTGTGTGTGTGTATTTCTCTTCTTGAAAATAAATAAATAAAATATTAAAAAAATTTAAAAAATGAAATGTGTGATAAACTGTACAACGCCCTGGGCCTGGTGATTAAAGAGATAAACATTGCAGGTTACAGAAAGAATTACTTTAGTGCAATAAGGAAAAGGTAGATCTTAGCCTATTTTAAGTTACTGCAACAAAACAAGAATGGATACTTGATAAAGAAAAAGACCAGCCAGACTGTTGTCACGCTATTTAGAATCCTAAAGCTTGGGAACCTGAGGCAGGAGGATTGCCACAGATTTGAGGACAACCTTAACTACATAGTGACTTCCATCCAGCCAGGGATATGGAATGATACCTTGTCTCCAAAAAATAAATAAATAAACAAAAAGCTATAAAAGGAGAGGGAGAGAGAGAGAGAGAGAGAGAGAGAGAGAGAGAGAGAGAGAGAGAGAGAGAGAGAGAGAAAGACAGAGAGAAAAGAACCACTTTTTGGGGGTGGGAAGTATTCATTTATTTATTTTTATTTCTTTTCAAAATATTTTATTTATTTGCAAGCAGGGAGAGAGACAGAGAGAAGAGAACAGACAGAGAGAATGGGAACTCCAGGGCCTCTAGCAGATGCATGTGTCTCTATGTATCTGGCTTTACATAGGTGCTGGGGAATCAAACCCAGGTCGTTAGGCTTTGCAGGCAAGCGACTTAACTGCTTAGCCATCTCTCCAGCCCAGAAATAATGATTTCTTAGAAATAACTTCCAATAGGGTTTGACATAGTGGACTTTCCAATTTTTTAAAGCTAGCATTTAGAATAACTATTTAAGTTAAGATGTTGAGGTCTGTATAAATGAGTTGTTTGTTAATATTACTGTTTGGATAAACCAGATAGAAATTTCTTTTTTAGCTAATTTAGGATTTCATGATTATCAAAGTAAGTCTAAAATAATCAAACTATGATATTTGTCTTCTGGATGGGTTCTTCTGGGACCAAACTTAGGAGACTTCGCACTAGTAAAACAGTATATGTTCCGATGAACGAAACAGTCTAGACAATATCCCAAGATGCTTGTAGGAAGAAAATAAAGAGAAACAGACAAAAGTCAAGTGGGCAGGAAAGGAATGCAGTGTGATTGCACACAGAGGAACAGGAGAGCGACAGGGAGGCTGGGGACAGGGACTCCCCCATCAGATGAGCTCTGCTCACATCCTGAACTCACCAGTTTCTAAGTTGGGTGACAACATTTCTGAGGTGCGTGAATTACTCAATCTTGTCAACATGGTCTCTCTCTATTTTTTAAATATCTTTATTATGAATAAGTATATACATTGTGTGTTATTATAAGTATATACAATCTTGTGAAGGTGTCCCCATTTCCCTCCTCTCTGTCCCCTACCCACTAGGGTCCTTCCTCAGTGCACATACTGGATCTGTCTATAGGTTAGGAGGTTATGAACTGCACCAGAGGTAGTCAGTTTTTTTCCTCCCCCTTTGTGTATTGTTGCTGAGGGGGGCCATGTCTCTGGATATTCTCCCCCATCACGGCTCTTATAATCTTTCCGCCCCCTCTTCCACTCAGTTCCCTGAGTCATAGTGGCTGAGTTTTGAGTCTGCTTTGTTGTTGAGATCTTAAGTATCTCTGGACCTTTGCCCTGGGTTGTGTTGGGTATCGTTGGTGTCTGTCTCCATTGACCTTGCATGGGTTATCAGACTTGCTGTGGTGATTGGTCTCCTGTTTGTCTCATCAGTTTCTCGTAGCTTCCATTTGGGCCCTGTGTGAAGGCCCAGGTGGATCACCTCCTGTCAGGATGTCAGCCATCATCCCATGTCTTGTTGGTGGAATTGGGTTGTCCCTGGCTCTCTCACTGCCTTCTGAAAAATACAAACAGAATCTAGCCTTGAACCCAGGGTCAGTGGGCAGGGTCTTGGGGTGCCCAGGCTGGTGTGGAGCCAAGGCAGAGCTTGAGAAGAGCCACATTTTTTTTGGCATGTGGTTTTTCTTACACCCAAGAGGCTGCATCTGGTTCACCTCTAGTAAGGGTCACTGTTGGCCCATCCATGGTGAAAAGTGAAAGCGTAGGTAGAGAGATCATACAGAGGGAGCCAAGGAAGAAAATTCAACTTACAGCTACAGAATCCTGACCTAACCTTCTCCAAAAAAGCATTTTAATTTCTTCTGTAGGTAGGTCACCATTGTTCTAGTTACCCCTCCCCTTGCCCTACCTCTTAAAGGTTCCACCATCTCAACACCAGTACATTGGAAACCAAGCCTATAGCACATGAACCTTTTGGGGACAAACTTTTTAAACCATAGACAGGCTCCAGTTGAAAAAAAGCCAGGCATAGGTGGCTCACATCTGTAATCCCAGCACACAGGGCCTGAGGCAGGGGGACTGCTACAAGTTCAAGACTAGCCTGGGCCACATAGGAAGTTTCAAGCCAGCCTGGGTTACAGATTGTGCTAAAATAAATAAATAAAATAAAATAACCACCACCAAAGGAAAGGATGGGGAAGAGGGAAAAATAGCACGTTTGTGATCTCAGTGATGTACGATTTTTAGGGAGAAACTATGAATTATGAGGTTTATTCAGGGAAAACTAGTATCTAGGAAGAGGCTAGAGCAGTGACACACGCACGTGGAAGACAGGACCTAGAAACCTGTCCTTCAGACTTAGAGGAAATGCTCACACACACACACAACCTTACATGGGAGCAAAGCCCAAGAGCATCAGCCCGGCTCCTCCACACAGGAGAAAGTAGGGAGAGTAAGTGTGATGGACCTGGAGCTCAAGGAAGAATAACAGGGAAAGTGACAGAGCGGAGACCAGAAGATTCAGATCCCAGATAAATAAGTTGTGAAGAACGTCAAGAGAGGTATCACACACATGGGAGATCCCAAGGAACCACGCAGGTAGCAGGCCAGAGTTTAGAGGAAATAGACATGTCACAGACCCAGAGGAAAATCAAAGTGAAAAAGATGTCTGGAAGCAGAATACATGTGTGGAACAAGAAGAAGAGCACCAGACGAGTAACAGGGTCCCTACCCTAGCAGGCTGGAGAGGGGAAAGACCCTTACTGTTTAGATGAAAGAAACGCAGGTCAATCGGGTCTTCTGGGTAGAAGACATGGGACTGTGAGAGATACTTATCCACGCCATAGGTCAAGACAACACTATGCATAATGGTCCTGAACCAGAAACCACCCAGCATCTATCAACAGTGGAGTGGATAAGCTGTGATGTGTTTACAAAACAGAGAACTTGATTCTGGCAAATTGACACATTCCTGCTCCTGCAGAGAGTGAGCACCACAGATCAGCCTGAAGCAAAGAAGTCAAGCAGTATTATAGTCAGCTTCTCATTGCTGGCAGGAAGAACCCAGCCAAAAGCAGCTTGTGGAGGAAAGGGTTTCTGTTGGCTTATAGACTCAAGGGGATGCTTCATGACGGCTGGGAAAACAATGGCATGAGCAGAGATTGGACATCACCTCCTGGCCAACATCAGGTGGCAAACAGAGGCAGGAAGGTGGGTCAAACACCAGCAAGGGAAGCTGGCTATAACACCAATAAGCCAGCCCCCAACAACACACTTTCAACAAGGTTCGAGTTCCAAAATTGCCATCAGTTGGGGATCAAGCATTCAGAATACCTCAGTTTATGGGGGGGACCATCTGAATCAAACCACAACATTATACTGCTGGCCTCCATGAACTGAGATGGAGTCCTTCTTCATTTGTGCACCTGCTAGATGAACGCTACAATCCAATCAATGCTGTCCCTGCATCACCTACTTACAATGCCAATGCTGGAGTAACGATCGCCAAACTTCTTGACTCCTAGATATTATATATAAGATATCCAAATATCTATCCGGGTATAAATACAATTCTTCTATGAGCACCATTGGAATAGGTACTATTATGTACAAATCAAATATAAGAACCACTAAGTATATTATTATAATACACAAAATTTAATTTTAAAAGGGTTATATTAAAATCTATATCATATATAGGTACAGGCCCTAATATCATCCCCCTGCACCATAATAGATGTTTTCTATCTGGCTTGGGGATTCCTGACCTTGAGGGTCAGTTTCAAGAAGACTTTGGGAAGCTGGGTGTGATAGCACACACCTGTGATCCTTGATGGTAGGTGGGAGAATCCTCACAAGTTTAAGGTCTGCCTGAGCTATATAGTGACTTCCAGGACAGCCTTGGCTACAATGTGAGACTTTTCTCAAGACCAATAAGACTTGAAGAGGAAAATAAGAAGGCAAAGAGGCTTCAGAAAACAAGGTTACACCAGTTCTGTTTCACATTCACTTATTTTCTTGTGTGGGGAAGCCCGTGTGGGTCTGTGCCTGTGGAGACCAGAGGTGGATGCTGGATTGCTTTCCACCTTACTTGGTGAGATAGGGCCTCTCACTTGCTCACTCCTGCTTGCAGCTCCCAAATGAACAACACTTTGCTACTTCAGGTGACAGGTGACACCACTGAATTTCTGTCCTGCCCTAATCTTGCTCATCTTTGAAGAAAGGAGACCTGCAGTCTGAAGTCCCTATTCAAGTGAACCATCCCAAATTGACTGGCTCTCAGATGTCTGTCAGAGTGAACTCCAGGCAACCCCTAACTCCTTAATTACAATCTCGTCTGCAATCCTAAAGGACCCCCCCCCTTGAGTGCCCAAACAGCTGACAGTTGCCGTGGTAAGGACAGAAAGCAGCAGTAAAAGGAACAATAAGAGGGAGTGTCTGGATTGGGGGTGGTGGGGTCCACTGCCCCTTCCCAGGGAAGGTGAATATTCCTCCCTTCATTAACCTACCCTTCCCCTGTTTCTTTCACCACACATTTATAACCTCCTGAGCACCAACGTTTGATTTTTTTTTTCTGTTTCAATTTTATTTTTGTTTGTTTTGTTTTCAGAAGTTGATTTGTGAGAGCCAGCCTGCCTGTAATCCCAGCACTTGAGAAATGGAGGCAGGTAGATCAAAAGTGCAAGGCTAGCCGAGTTTGAGGCCAGCCTTGGATACATGAAACCTTGTCTCAAAAAACAACGAGGACTGGGGAGATGACTCAGTGGTTTAAAGGTGGCCCAAATTCAATTCCCCAGCACCAAATAAAGGCAGATGCACAAAGTGGCACATGCATCTGGAGTTCATTTTTAGGGGTAAGAGTCCCTGGCACATTCATATTCTCTCTCTCTCTCTCTGTCTCTCTCTGTCTCTGTCTCTCTCTCTCTCTCTCTCTCTCTCTCTCTCTCTCTCTCTCTCTCTCTCATAAAGAAATAAATATTTTTAAAAAACAGCAACAGCCAGGTGTGGTGGTGCATACTTTTAAAGTCAGCACTCGGGAGGCAGAGGTAGGTGGATTGCTGTGAGTTCAAGGCCATCCTGAGGGTACATAGTAATTTCCAGGTCAGTCTGATCTAGACAGAGACCCTACCTTGAAAAATAACACTCCCCCCCAAAAAAAATCCAGAAGTTGTAGACCATGTGCTCCAATGATCTGAGCAACAGAGGTTGGCCGGCCATGTGGACAGAAAGGGCTGAAGGAACCAGTAACAGTAACAGGACAAGCAGATCAGTCATTTCCAAGTTACCTGCCAGGTAAGGTGGGACAGAGGCAGGACCTGCTACTTATCGTCCAGGTCACTTTGGGCTACTTTCTCGTGTATGGTGTATGGATGCGGTGGGGAGAAACTTCGGTATCATTCTGGAAGCTGGGTTGTTATCTCTCTCACTAATCCTGACTTCTGAGCAGGTCAGATAAACAGCTTAGTTGTAGATTGGTGGCATGGAACTTAAATGTGAGTGACACCATTTTGATTTTTAGTCTGGTGTGTTAGAGCCCAGTGTAGGAATTTAGTCTGAAACAATGGTCTGCAATTTTTACTTGATCGTTATAAAAAATAAATTGGGGGGAACAACTGAGAATATTCTCAGGAGACTGAGAATAAGAAAAAGGGAACAGGGGTGGGGACAGGAGACTGGGAAGAGATAACACAGCCCACCTTTCTCATTTCCCTTCTGGAGTCATATAACAATTAAGGTTTCACCCCCAAAAGGAGCCTGAAGACAAGAGAAATGGGTGATGGAAGCCCTCAGATGAATTAAGTTAGTTATGGGACCAAAAATAACAGAAATTGAAGACTGAGCTAAGAGTGTGGTGCAGTGGTGAAACATTCCCCTAGCATTTGGGAGGGCCCGAGTTCTGTCCCCAGCACTGCCAAAAAAGCAGAAATAAAAAGAAATTAAGTCTGTGTTTTGACCACTGTTGCCTAGAGGGTATGTGTGTGTGGAGGGAAAAAAAAAGACTTCCTGTTCCATTCCTACTCAGCCAAAAAGTAGGGAAATCAGATTGCTCTTAAGGAGAAAATAACAAACCAACCACACAAGAATAGACAGTCACAGAACAACAGCAAGAGACAGACAGTCTTAGGTGTCAGGACCCAAGTCCAACATGATGACCATTATTACTAGCACCTCTAAAACATGGAAAATCTACTTAGCCCAGTTTTTCAGAAAGCTTAGGAAGAATACTTTGGAGGTTTGTGAGAGCACTGTCCCTCCTGGGGCCTGGGGCTCCGGTCCAGGGCCACATGATGAATACACATGCACACTCACAGGTGTCTGCACACATGCAAAGCGGATCCCAGCTGGCTTCTCTTGTCGCACAGACAAGTAGCTCCTGAATGCTCTCCCCAGCATCCCTAGGCTGAAACAGTTAGTTTTCTGGAGAGCTAGCACAGCCCAATCAAGATATGAGAAGAGGGTCCATTTGAAGTGACTGAAGTTGACATCAACCCTGTGGAATGAGTGACCTGGCTGCAGGTCATTGGTTTTCTCCTGGGAAAAGGGTTGGCCAATGAGGGCTGCCAGGAATTAGCCCACTGCTTTCTCAGAACAAACCTCAACAATGAGTCTTTATTCTTCTGAAGGCTAAAAATAAATCCAAAATTAATGACAACAGAGAAGGAACAGTCTCTTCAATGACTATAATTAGCTCTGTCTATAAATGAAGACTCACATAATGAGGCTCAGCCAAGTCCCAACTTTTTGGCTTACTAATGACACGCCCAGGACAGTGGCTGCACCCCTTGAGCTTCAATGTCCTCATCTGCTCAGTACGGATGTGGCACCTGTGCCCACCGCCCTGGGGAAAGCACAGGAGTCATCCTTGGAAGGTTCTGGGTCCAGGTTCGGCTCTGTGGACCCTCATGGGTGCCTTGTGTGCAGAGCTGGGTTCCTGTCAGAAGCGTCACCTCCTGGGCTGAGAAACCAACATTATTTATGGAAACTTCCAGGCTTTTTTTTTTCCTCTCTAGTCTAATTAAAACTACTCTTTCCAGAGCCTTTGGGGCAGGCTGGTGAGAAACAAGAGACTGAAATGCATATCTCTTGCCTTCTCCAAAAGGCTCTCCCTGCTAGATAAAGGTTTTCCTAGTTCTTCCATGGTTGCTAGAGGGACAGAGGTGGTGAGCATGGACCTGGAGACTGGAAACAGGAAGGTCCACTGTACTTCCCAGGGTTAAAATGGTAGAGACTAAAAGGTACCCACCAGAGTCCTCTCTGTATTCAAAATAGAGGGAATCAATGCAAGAAACCTGGTTTTCCCAGAAGTCAAAAATCTGGGTACTTTAGGAGACCAGAATTCAGCAAGAACTGAGCAAAAAGAATTCCGAGTTAGCAAGGCAAGGCATGTGCTTGTGGTGAATGGCTGAAGTGAGCAGTGGGGTCTGGGTTCATTATACTATTTTCTTGCCTTCTTCATAGGTTTGAAAGTTTCCATGATACTAGAACACAGGTATATGCATGTGCCTGAGTTTCCTCAGTGTGCTAGTTTGAATGTGAGGGTATAAATGTATGGCCCTATAGAATCAGATGTTTTATTCAAATTAAGCTGGTAACTTGGGTCTCTAGCCGCTAGGCTGGAGGAGGTATCACTGGATGCAGATTCCAGCCCAAAGGTGTGTTGGAGAGCATTTTGAGTTCTTGAGTTCATTCTTGCTTGTGGTGCTGGCTGTTGGTGGTTTCTCTCTGCTTGGATCTGTGAGAGGGAGCCAGCTTCTTCTGCCACTGATGGAGTTTCTCCTGGATCTGAAAGCCTAAATAAATTTCTTCTTTCTGGTTGGATGTTCATCCCAACAAAGAGGAGCTGTCCACAATGAACTCATTTTTAATTTTTTGAGACAAATCTCAATATGTAGCCCAGGGTGGTCTCAAACCGCCTGTATTTACATCCTGAGTGACTGGGTTGTGGGTGTGTGTAATCAGTTCTGGTTCTAGCCTAACTTTTCTGAAAGACCTTTAGAATCTTAGAGCCTATGTACTCATAGACTTCAAACAAGCCAACACGTTTCTAAGACACTTGGTTTTTAGTCCACAGTATATGAGACAAGTGTCTCGACAGAGGAAGATGCACCTGCTGGCAGCTGAGCACCAGGGCCCATGGAAGAAGGATGGAACTCAGGAGAATTGATCAGAGACTCAAGGAAAACCAGCATGGCTCGGTGCAGCAGGATGGGGAGAAATCAGGTTGGACCTGGGACAGAAACTTGCTTCCCTCCTGCTGGCTAGCTTACCTAGTGCGGGAAGGTAGAGAAAAGTCATTGACAGGACTACCCAGCGGTGAGTCCTGCATTCTATAATACTGACCCACCAGGCAAGGTGCACCCTCCAGTACAATAGTGACCTGACAGTCAAAAGGGCCACCGACAGCTCTATGAGTGGATTTTTTGGCCCCACTCCACAGGAGGAAATTCACTTCTGATACTGAAAACCAGGTCAAAAGTCTTTGGCTGGGGACAATGTAGGCCTTAGGGAAGAACCTACTATTATTAAACAGATGTATGGTTAAACTGCCTTCTAAATATTTATCTTTACATCCATAGATTAGTTCTGCTCTCAGAGCGTATCAGAAAAGCCTTTATAAAAATGGCAGTAAGAGATGATCAAGGCAGAGAATCATTACCTGTCGAGTGATGAAAATAACGGAGCGTCACCAGCCTTAAATGGGACCTATACTCCATTTCCTCCAGGGCTCAGAAACATCCAGCTGAAGGGATGGAAAGAATGTAAGAGCGCAAGGGTGAGGAGAAGTGTTGTAGAACTCTGGTGTCCAGACATAACAAGACCACTGCACTCACGACCTCACATCAGATGTGAATACCTGAACAAGACCTGCCGGTCAACATCCCGTATAGATAAGGGAGGGGCTTGGGAGGTCACTCCTGTCCCTAAATGAGCTAATGACAGCTAAGGGTTGCTGAGAGGAGGAGTCATTCTCATCAAGGTATGGTTACTGGTGAGTAAGAAGAAGAGGGTGCCGGGCATGGTGGCAGGCACACGCCTTTTGTCTCTGCACTCTGGAGGCAGAGGTAGGAGGATCACTATTAGTTCAAGGTCAGCCTGAGACTATATAATGAATTCCAGTACAGCTCTGGGCTAGAGTGAGACCCTACCTCAAAAAACAAAAAAGGAGGAGGGGGAAGAGGGAGGAGAAGAACAGCAACAACTGTTGGACTGGGGGAGATACTGGAGGGTGATGTGAGGTTCACATGTAATTAAAATGTATGAAAATGTACAAGAAAAACAAGCTAGGTGGGGGTGGGGAGGGAGAGTGCATGCCTGGGACCTCAGCACTTGGGAGTCTGAGGCAAGTGATTGCCAGAAGTTCCAGGCCAACTCAGGCTAGAGGAAAAGCCTATCTCAAAACAAACTGAAAAGATTTAAGACAGCAAAAATGAGCCAAGTGTGTTTAGTGTGAAACTGTTTCAGCATCAGAAGACCCTGACATGTGCACACACATGCGCTTATACACACATGCGCTTACACACACACACATGCATGCACACACACTCACACACAGTCACACACACACTCACACATACACTCACGCATGTGCACACACATGCACACACATACACACATATGTGCACACACATGCACACACGTGTGCACATGCACAGACACATGCTCACATACGTGCACACGCACGCACACATGCACACACACATATACACACATGCGCACCTATACACATACACACGAGCACGCACACACATACACACACACATGGGCACGCACACACATACATGCATGCATACACACATGTGCATATGTGTGCACACACACACACACACACACACACACACACACACACACCAGACTAACACCTGATGCTCACACTTTTTGCTATTGACTTACGTGAGTGGCTTGGGAAGTGAGCGCCTTTAGTTACCGAACCGTCTTTCCAGCGTCTCCTAAGTAAAACTGAATGAGATGTCTGAGCATCAGTCACCTGGGAACAGAGGCTGGGGATAGAGTGGGAGGTGGAAGAATTTAATTTTCCTTATAAATCCTGGCATTGACTTATTAGCTACAGTGAGCTCATATTACTTCTGTGATCTGAAAAAGATTAAAAACAAAATTAAATATTCATAATATAAGGGAATGAGGAACATAGACCCCTTATGTGTGGTCCATCACCAGCTGATTTCTTGGATCAGATCTTTATCTTCTAGTGCCTTCCCACTGCCTGCCACCTCTCCTCCCTTATTCAGGCTGAGGCTTCATAGGCCTACTTAGGGATTTGAACTCTGACCCTCCAAGCCTTGATAACAATCTTACTTCCAGAAGTCTGTTGGAACAAGTCTGTCCCAGTGAGCTGGTATTAGATTGGCCATGTAAAAATCACAATTGCAGATCATTTTTTTGCCCTTTGAATTAATTTATTTATTGGCGTGCATATGTGTGTGTGTGCGCGCGCGCATGTGTGTGTGTGTGTGTGTGTGTGTGTGTGTGTGCTGATTTTTGTCATAGGGCTTTGCCAGTGGCAGAAGGGGGCTGGGAACAGTTTGCCATCATCGTCATGGCAACAGGCTCCCTGGGGCATGAGCACCTCTTATCACTGCCAATGGAGCACCAGATACGGCACCACTTTCCTGAATCTGGCTTACACGAGTGGCAGGGGAATTGAACCAAGGCCAACAGGCTTTACAAACAAGTGCTTTTAACCATTGAGCCATCTCCCCAGCTCCAATAAAGTTAATAATTTCAATGCCACATCCTCACCTAGACCGAACCCCTAGGGTAAAGCAAGTCGTAGGCAAGCCTCAGCTCACCAGCCTCTCCCTCATTCTTGATTGATTGCTGTCTCTAGGAAGCTTTGCTTTGTGTTACACTGTGGTAGTGGCTTATGAGAACTCTAGCAACTCACTCAGTTTCCTGAAAGCTTTGTGAAAACTCAGATACACCGACCAACTCTGAAGATATTGAGCTGAGGGCATCTGAGATGCCTGCATTCTTATGTTCTGGGGTGGAGGGGGACAGTTCTTTATTTTTTTTATTGTCCATAATGAGTTACATTATTTAATGGGCAAACAATGAGTTCTTATCCCCAATTCCCTGATGCCCCCCTCCCCCATCCCCGGGGGACAGTTCTTGTCACAATCTGACTGCCAGCCTTGATCGAGTGCAGTTCTTCCCACATTCCGCTACACTTTAAAAGCTCCTGGACATGACTCTGGAGTCGTGAGCTCTCCAAGTGACATCAGTGTCCACCCTAGCTTGGGACACTGGCAGGGTGAGGGATAGGGCTTGTTAACTTTATTTCTAGAAGCAAGAAGTTTCCCGGAGCCCAGAACTGACCACATCACAGAGGAGTTTACAGTGCAGAGCAGGAGATGGTCTGCCTGCATGGACGGCTTTGGCTGGACCCCGGGTTGAGGGTATTCTGTTCTCTAGGGCCGGGTTTGCTGCTTGTCCCTTGGCCATGTGCCTTGAGAGATGGGACACCTGCTTTGCTTCCCATCTCAACTTCTTCTGTTTCCTGGGAAGAACCTCCTTTGGCTGCCCACTGCACTTGGGAGCCACTTCCTCTGCCTGGGAGTGAAGCCCAGACTCACCAGGGAGCACGTTACCATGACGATGATGGCATACTGTTCCCCAGCCCCTTTCTGCCACTGGCAAAGCCCTATGACAAAAATCAGAATTCACAGGGTTCTTTGGACTGTCCGGACTCCACAGAAAAGGGATGTGTCTCTCTCCCAGGCTTTGGGAGGATGGGACAAACCAGGGAACAGCAGCCTCACAATGAAGACAGAATTGTCCCAGCTTATTGGCATGGGAATGGTGGCTCACACTTGTAATCGTAGCACTTGCTGGTCTGAGGCAGGAGGATTTTTAAGAGTAAAAAATAAAAAGGCTGGGCTTCAGAGGAAGAGCCATCTCAAAAATACCAAAACAGAAACAAAGACGTGCCTTCAACACATGACCATAAATTAACAAACAAGCCAGCTTTCTTAGAGCAAAGTGATGCATCTAGATAGCAGATCAAAGAGGAGCCCAGCAGAGCATCTGGCCAGGAAAGAGGAGGCAAATCTCCTGCCTTCTTGTTGCTGTGGTTTCAAATACATTCATGGAGAATTCAGCAAGAATTCAGAAGCTGAGCTGGCAGCTTCTGGCTTGAGATGTCACATGAAGTTCCAATCACCTTCACCCAGGCTGCAGCCACCTGAGGCTGGACTGGAGAGGAGGACCTGCTTCCAAGATGGCACACCGACACCACTGTTGGCTGGCGGCGGCTGGGCATGGGAGCTGGCTGCTTTGGTGTCCTTGTGACAAGACTGCTCCCCGGCTCAGCAAGACAAGGCAGCGATGTCTTTGTGGACTTTAGAGGTTACAGATATTTTTGCCTACAGTGACCTTCATGGGTCGAGTCGGCCCTGCACAGGGAATCCGCAAAGAAGTGAATCCAAGAAAGTGAGCATAGTTGGCACCATCTTGGAGGGGAGCTACTTCAATCCTTTCTCAACCACAGGTCCTCCAGCACAATTATGTAGGTATTCCTTCACAAAGTGTCGTGATTTGACCCAGGTGTCCCCCACAAACAAATGAATGTGTTCTGAATGCTGGATCCCCAGCTGATGGCAGTTTGGGTTTTACAACCTCTCTAGAGCTGTGTTGTTGGGGGCGGGCTTATGGGGGTTATAAGCCAGCTTCCCCTTGCCAGTGTTTGGCACACCTTCCTGCCATTGTTTGCGGTGCTGTGGCGGAGGTGATGTCCACCCCTCTGCTCATGCCATGATCTTCCTTGCCAGGATGGAGTCTCCCCTCGAGTCCATAACCCTAATAAACCCATTCCTCCACAAACCACTTTGCTTGGGTTCTTTCTTCGCAGCAACTAGAAAGCTGACCGCAACAGAAGGAGAAGTTAGAGGTGCAGTCCGGGCATGCACCCACACTGAAGCAGAAAGGTACTTTTCCCAATGTCCCTGTCTATAAAAGGGACATGCACTGTGCCCACAAAAGTCAAGTCTGTGTCTCAGCCTTAATTTACCAGCAGATGTAACAGAAAACAGAACCTTAAAAAAATTAAAATGTATGAATGATAGAATTAAAAGGGTCAAAGAAAGGAATCTGTGGGCTTGGCTGTATCGAGGGTCTCAAGCAGTGTGGTGTCCTTTCTATCTTAATTCCACTTTCCTGATTGGATGCAGCTCTATGTCAATTTTCTTCTCTACAGCTCTCGTTACCATGGTGCCCAACAGCCCCAGTCCTGCCTCAGCTCCCAATCCCTGTGTACGGAGAGTCTTTCTGGAGGCACTGGTCAGCTTTTGTCTCTTGTTTTTGTTTTCTGGGATGGCAAATGCTCAGGAGGAAGAGGGGGAGGGGAGGAGGAGGGAGAGGAGGGGGAGGAACTGAGCTATGTCTTCTATGTTTTTGGATTTTTTAAAATAAATTTTGAGACAAGTTCTCACTAAGTCGCCCAGGATGGCCTTGAATACACCTGAGAGGCCTTAACTGTCCTTAAACTTGTTATCTATCCTTGTGCCTCAACTTCCCCAGGAGCTGGGATTACAGGCATTTGGCATGAGATCTAGTTCTGGAGGTTTTTGGAAGGAAAAGCTCTGAGCCAGACATTCTTTTTGAGCATTCTCTTGAACATTTACTGTGACCAAGGAGATAAAATATACCATTGCCTTAGTCAGTGATGTATGGCCACCTTGAGCAAATGAAGCTGGTTCAGTTGGACCCAATAGAGTGTGTGTGTGTGTATGTGTGTGTATGTGTGTGTGTGTTGCAAAGGATCAAAACCTGCACCTTGCACATGCTAGAAAAACACCGAGCTATATCCCCAACCCTACTGAGTAAACTTGGAGACCTTTTCCCAAAGGGATGTGCTGGAGCCATCCTGGAAATAGAGAATCACAGTAGTCCGCGTCCACCCCCAGTGATGATGGAAGAAAAGCTTCCATGTAGATCCTGGTGACAATGCAGCCGTGAGAGGGTGGGGTTGATCTGCACCTAAATTCAGAGGTCAGGGTGTAGTTAGAGGCTTCGGTTTTTCCCAGGCTAGGCTGGACAAGCCTGGGCTCATAGGCTTTTGATCCAAGCTATCAGCCTTTTAGAATTGAAAAGAACTTTGTTTTCAAATGACTTCTCAACAGTAAAATGTATAAACTAAATGTCTATTAATGAATAAACAAAACAGAGGACTCTAGTCACATAAACATTCGTGTGTGTGTGTGTGTGTGTGTGTGTGTGAGAGAGAGAGAGAGAGAGAGAGAGAGAGAGAGAGAGAGAGAGAGAGAGAGAGAGAGAGAGAGAGAGAGAGTTGCTGGGGATCATCCCCGGACCTTGCTCATGCTAGGCAGGCCTCTCTCATCTCACTGAGCTACATCCTATTCTTTGTTGTTTTCAGATAGGGTCTGACTATGCTTCTCAGACTGGCTTTGAATTTACCCTGTATGCCACACTAGCCTGGAATTAAAATAAATTAAAATAATTCAATCTCTAATTACAATTAAAATAAAAGCAAGAGGAAGAATGGAAAGAAAGAAAGAAGGGAAGAAGGAAGGAAGGAGAAAATAGGAGGAGATAAAGAAAAGGGAAAGACAGTTTTAGCTCCAGGACTGGCTCCTTTTAGAAGCTAACTGTCAGGAAGTATGTGTTTTAGTCTTGCTGTTACTACCATGTAATACCCATGACTGAGTAATTTATAATGAAAAGAGGTTAATTCAGAGACTGGAGGCTGGAAAGTCCAAGAGCATGTCCCTGGCATCTGCTGACACACAGAGAGTATGAGAGAGAGAGAGAGAGAGAGAGAGAGAGAGAGAGAGAGAGATATGCTTGTATAGCAAAGCCAGATAGATCTGCAATAACGCTGTAATCTACTAACTCACTTATGGATTTATCTCAAAGGTCCCACCTTTCAGCACGGCTGCCTAAGGACCAAGTCCCCACCTATGGGTCGGAATGGGGTTCCTTATTTAATATCTACTCCCACCTTTGAGAAAGGCCAGCCTCATGCCTGGGCTGAACATTTCCCAGGGTTGGCCCATTTTGACATGAAAGTAGGCTGCTTTGCCTTTCCCTGCTTGAGACATGGGAAACTTTAATTTTAATTTTAATTTAAAAATATTTCCCCCCTAGGGTTTATGACCTACCTAGTAAACAGACCATTGGCATGAAACATAGTCTGCGGCCATGAATAGGCTGAATACAGCTCCTACTGGGAGAGAACAGCAAACCAAGAAAGGAGCAAGTGTGCAATGAAGGAACCTGGGCCTGGGGGAGTCAATCCTAGCCAAAGACTTTTAAAAATAAAATTTATTGACAACCTCCCTACATATACATAATATATCATGATAATAACCCCCATCACTGTCCTTTGTCCTTCGTGACTCCCCTCTACTAAATCTTTTTTTCTTTTCTAGCTCCTGTTGAATTTAAATGTTGTAATTTTCCCCTCCTACTATACAGGTCTTGTGTAGGTAGCATTAGCCACAGTGAGGTCACGAACACCACGGCCACTTTATGTTTGGAAGACAGTCTTGCTAGGCACTCCTCCCCTTCCTTTGGATTTGACATTCTGCCACTGCTTCCAGAATGATCCCTGAGCCTTGGAGGGTGTGATAAAGATGTCTCAGTGCTGAATGCTGAGGCACGAGAAATTTTTCAACAATTGACATATTTTCTTCCAGCTGGGGACTTTATGAGTGTAGCCATTCCTCGGCACTGAAACCCCCTGTACCTTTCCTTGCATGCCTGTTTTACCTGTAAATAACTCTGCTCTAAGACAGAAGAAAGATAAGTCATGGGGACCTGGTTCAGGCTGGGAAAACAGTCTCCTCTTAGCTAGGGTCTGCCACTCGACCCAGCTCATCACTAGCACACTCTATGGCTTACTCCTTCTCCCTTTTAGAGGCCTTATTTATATGGCAGTTACTCCACCAAGAATGATGATTTTGCTAAATTCTGCATTTTAAAATCTAGCTGTGTGAAATTTTGCAGGAGCAATGGCTTCTATTTTTAAAGGGGCTGATTCTTTCTTTCTTCTGATCATTTTCCAGGGAAATTTGAACGCAACAGAGCAGTTTTGAAAACCAGCTGCAACATAGATCTTTCCCAAGCTGTGCGAAAGCTGGGTGAGGGTTTTGCAAAGGAGTCACTTGTATTGATGCTGTGGTGGCTCATTAGATGTTTGTGAAGGACACGGGCATTTGAAATGATGTGAGATTGAATATTTGTTTCATGGGTGTCAAATTTGTGACTTCATACGTATGGCTGCTACAAGATGGAACTTGATAACTTGAATCAGCCAAGCATTGATTGATTGAAAGAAAAATGATCTTGGTGTGCAGCTCAGACAGAAATTATGGAATCGGCTTCATTTATTTCTGGTGGTTATTATAAAAAGTTACTATAAAAGTGGTGGCTCAGAACAAAATACATTATTCTCCAGTTTGGGAGAAACTGAACACTGAAACACTGAAACATTGAAATCAGACTCACTCTGGTGAAGTAAGGCGTTGGCAGAACTGTGCTCACTCCAAAGACTCCAGCCTCTCCCCCAGGTGCCTGCTCCATACAGACACCAGGAGCCTGAGTCCCTTATCCTTCCTCCTTAGTGTCTTCCAGGAGATTCAGGTTGAAGCAAAGGCAAAACTCCTCCTAATCTGCCCATAGAGAGCCTGTGGCATCAGTTACTCGAGGCTCCCAGATTCTCAGGAGTTCTCTGACTTGTGTCTGTGCCATTTCAGATGGTACCTGTGCAGTGACACCGCCTTCCCTTCTATGTTTAATGGGATCTCCCCTGCTTTCCTTGTTTAGAGAGGCAAAAGGATGATGAATTCAAGGCCAGCCAGGCTACATACTATCACAGAATTCTGAAACCAACCAACCAAACAATCCAAGGCCTGGATGTGTAGCTCAGTGGTAGAGTGCTTGCCTAGCATACCCAAGACCCTGGATTCCACCCCCAGCACCACAAACCAATTAAACAAACAAGCAACCAAAAAGGATGTATGTGATGGCACTTAGGATGCTCCACCCCAATAAACCCAGGACATTTTTCTCTTCTCAAGAGTCTAATTCAATTCCTTTCCAACAGCTTTCTTTTTTTTCCTTATAAGCAATATAACATGCCACCAGAGTTAGGACGTGGATGTCTCATAGGAGGCTATTAACAGACCACAGTGATCTAGGAAGTTTGGAAAACTGAGCAGGTGAAGACTTTAGCTGAATGTTGTGGTACTATTGTAGTTCCCTTCTTGTTGTTGAGACTAAGCACTCAACCAGAAGCAGCTTTTGGAGGAAAGGGTTAATTTTGGCTTACAGACTCTATGATGGCAGGGGAAAACATGGCATGAGCAGAGGCTGGACATCACTTTTGCCACAGCAAGTGGAAAACAGCAGCAGGAGAGTGAGCCAAACTAACACTGGAAAGCTAGGGGCTAATAAACCTCAACGCCCGCCCACAGCAACACACCTCCTCCAGCAAGGCTCCACCTCTCAAATTGCCACTAACTGGGAACCAAGCATTCAAAACGCATGGGTTTCTGAGAGATATCTAATTCAAACCACCAGAGCTACATATCTGTAGCCCCAGTCTACTCTTGGGAGGCTGAGGCAAGAGTATTGCTTGACACTAGAAGTTCAAGGCTAGCCTGGACAATTTACCAAGGTCCCATATCAAAAACAAGGAAACTTTTTAGCTTTTGCACTGGCAGAATTCACACCTCTGCTGGTCCCCACTGGCTGACTTTGCCTACAGCTCCCTGAAGACACTGGAGGAATGGAGTGTTCAGGACAAAGCACATAAGGTTTAGGCTGCTGGCATCTGTGCAGGAGAGACACTTGGGGGAGGGGCCTTGTACCCATTGACCATGACCTGGGATTTGTATGTATGACTTGACTCACTGCTATATTACTGGCAGAAGGCAGCCATCATAGAAAACACTGAGTATTACTACACGTCATGTTAATTACTCTATGTTATAAATTTTGAAACAGTCTTGCTATGCAGCCCAGGCTAGCCTCAAAATAAGATCCTTTTGTCTCCACCTCCAAAGTGCTATATTTCAAGCATGTACCACCACACTTGGCTGAAACCACTAATATGAAGTTGCTAACATTCAAATGACTCTCTTACTCCATCCAGATTACTATCTTGGGGTTTCACCTTAGATTCTCCCTGTATTTATTTAAATTGCTTTTGAAATGTTAATCACCGCATGTTAATAAACAAAGTAATTAGTCTTGATGCTCCTTATGGGTTCCATTTATTAAGAGGAACTGATATTATTCATGATTTCATGAGGAAACATAAGATCCATAAGCAGGCTAATGCGCTCTTCTTATGAAATTAACTAAGATATTTTCCTGTTGCATAATCAGTAAATTAGAAACGGGACTATCACATTTCAGGGAAAGGTGAGGGAGCGACTTCTCCCCCCATCTGATTAGTGCATTCACAGCAGGGCTTTCTCTTGCAAGCCTTTCTGGAGGGCGATTTATCACTGAACTCATGCAATTTGGCAAGTCATCTGAAAGGGTACAAAAGCAGTGTGTGGAAGGAGTGACTACACCACATATCACCGGCTTTGATGAGACCCAGGTCTGCTCCCCATCTCACGGCCCCCGCCCACCTCCACACATCTGCTCAAGACCGCTGTTACTCTCAGTACACAGACACCAGCCAGAGATGTCTCCTCTTGCCAAGCAGATGAATAGACCTAAGGAGCCAGGGTGTCAGGGACATGACAGGCTGACACTGGTCCAGACGGATAAAGAGAGGATCAAGTTCAAAGAGCTCCACTGGTGTGGCCTGATGCCCTTTTGTTGTTGTTGATGTTGTTTATTTGGTGGTTTTATTTGAGAGTGTCTCATGAAGGCCAGCTGGCCTTGAATTTGCTTCTGAGGCAAAGACTGGTCTTGAACTTCTGATGTCCTTGCCTCTATCTCCCAAGGGCCAGGAATGACAGGAGTATACTACCACACCTAGTTTGTTTCAGACCAAGACTTATAGCTCAGGCTGGCCTAGAAGTCACTATGTAGCCCAGGCTGTTCTCAAATTAGCAGTAATCCTCCTGCTTCAGCCTCTCGAGTGCTGAGATCACAGGAGTGCACCAGGACACCAAATTCCCAGTGACCTGGACTTGGTAGGATGAGAGATGGTGGCTAGCTGTGAGCCTCGACAAAGGACCCCCATCACTTTTCCTCCTGGCCCCCACTTCCTACTGAGCCTTAATTTCAACCTCAGCAGAACCTTTTCATGAAGTGGCATCCTTTTACAAAAAGATGCCATGTTGACATGAGAGCTATTTTGTCTGTCATTTTGTCTGTCTCCCCAGATGTGCTGTCCCTTGACTCCTGGGCCTTGGTTCCCTGAGGGTGGAGGGCAACAGACACAATGGGAAAAACCTTGAGTGACCTGTAGTAACCCATCCCACCTCACACAAGTCTCTGAGCTCACTTGCCAAACCTTCTGTTCCTTCGTATGGGTCCAGAGGCCACTAGTTAGAGATCTCTGACCTTTGATATATTCAATCAGCTAAATGTTCAAGGGAAATTTTCTTACTTGTCAATATTCAAACATCTGATTTGGCACAAAAACAAGTCTAGATATGTGGATTCTCTGGAAATTCAGAAGCTCTGATGTCACTGAGCTTGGGTTTCTGTGTGGCTAGATTAGCTAGGGCAGTTTACAGAATATGGAAAAATCCACACTCTTGTGTTCCTTATGGTCTGACGGGGCGGATGGGAATAGGAACTCAGAAGATTATGATTCATGGCTGGGCCCAATCAGACCCCTTGAGGAGGTCAAGTCATGCAGGGCTTAGAGATCACTCCAAGCACATCAGCTAGGAAGCCAGGGTCATGAATGTATTTACTGTGATGCTCTTAAGAAGGCCGGGGCAGAATCACAAGGAGGGACTGTTTTTCTAATTCAGGTCACGTGGACCAGAGTGGTGTTAGCACAGAAGATGAGAAGATATAACCTCAACACAGAAGTAAAGCCCTCTGGCATCCACGAATCTCCTCTCCTTCTCCATTTCCCTGTGCTTGGAACCAGGCAAAGGGTCCTTAGTTGTAGCCCCCTGAGCTGTAGCCTGGGCCATCATTCACCAGACTGATGGGTCTCCAACTTCACCACAGAGAAGTTGCCCACCCCTATCTGTGGTTCTGCAGCCTTAGGGAGTCATTGTTCAGGTCTCAGAATACTGAGCTGACACCCTCCATTTAAGAAGCAACAATACTAGACGTGTGACAGAAGAGCATATGTTATGTTATGATTTGTTAAAATGACTTCTCTCACTCAGCTCTGCTAATGAAGGCCTCAGGAATTCTCACATACTGTTTTCTTTCCTTAGAAAATAGTCGATCTTTGTCATCTATGGGGGTTATGCTTTGAAACCTCTAGTTGATGCCTGAAAGCCAGAAGGGTATGGGACCCTCGATATATTGAACATATTATGCTTCGTCTTTCCTTTCTCCCTACTATCCTTTCTCTTTCTTTTCTTTTCTTTTCTTTCCTTTCTTTCTTTCTTCCTTC
Organism: Zapus hudsonius; assembly: GCA_004024765.1. Taxonomy (NCBI): domain Eukaryota; kingdom Metazoa; phylum Chordata; class Mammalia; order Rodentia; family Dipodidae; genus Zapus; species Zapus hudsonius. The sequence continues at coordinate 9,947 of PVHP010000775.1, read as the reverse complement.
CTTCCTTCTTTTCTTCTTTCCTTCCTTCCTCTATCCCTCCCCTTCTTCCTTCTATCTTTCCTTCCTTTTCCCTCTGATGCTGAGGCTCCAACTCAGAGCCTTGTACATTCAGGTAAGCACCCTTAATCTTATCTAGATCCCCAGTCTTTCTCTTTCTTCTTAACATAAATCTTACCTACCTTGGCATATTATATTTTTGTTGTTATTGCTTCTTTGTTAAGTCAGGAACCTCTCTGTATCTTTTCACTTAAAAGACTTTCAGCTTCTCTTTGGCATGTACAAATTGCTAGCATCACTACTCTTGTCCTTTGGAGCCATTGTGAAGTGAAATATAGGTCCCTTGAATACAGATTTGAGTATCTTGACAGTAGATCTGTTATACAAGATGGCTACTAAGTGAGTAATAGGAAGGTGGTGTATGCAGTGTGGATACACTGGATGAAGGGATGCTGTGCATCCTGGGTAGAATGATAGAATGGGAAAGGATGAGATTTCATCCTGCTACTCAAAATGGTTCGATTTAAAAGCTATGAATTATTTCTCATTTATTTCTTATTCCATTAATTGTTATTAGGTGGAATTTTCCATTCTATAGATTTCAGACCCTGGTTGACTATGAAAAACTGTAACTGTGGAAAGTGAAGACACATGTCTGTATCTTTTTCCCCTCATGGATAATCCTATTCTTAGTTTATACATGATTTCTTCAGTCTGGAAGCAGCTCTAAATCTGAGACAGTTGAGAATCTCCACAGGAGAGCAGAGGGTAGGAACCTTCCGGGCCCTTGGCTTGTCACAGTTGTGGCAGCTGAAGTGTGTGGGCTCCTTTAGCCTCTCCTCCACCCTTGTGCTCATGAACACCTTCAGGAAAGGTGAATATTCCTCCTTTACTCATCCCAAGAGATCAAGAAAGGCCTCCTTTTCCCCAGGAGCAGCCTGGTCTCCTCTCTAGCCAGGGCTGACCCCCTTTGCTTGAGCTGTAACCCTGGGTCACAAAGCTCTGCCTGATTCACCACACACTTGACTCAGTCTTATTTCTAGTGTTTCTGGTTAAATGACTCCAGTAACAGAAAGACCATCTTGGACTAGAGAGGTGGCTCAGCAGTTAAGAGCACATTCTCTGCAAGCATGAGGGCTTGACAATGCCTGAGAGACCACTGGGTCCTCAGGACCCTCATCAGCAACTGAGGTGTCCACAAACATCTATAACCCGAGGCCCACAGGGGAACAGAGACCCAAGAATTTCCAGAGCTTGCAGAAAAAAAACCACCAGCTGTCTTTGGCACCAGTAAGAGATTCTAGGTCAAATAAGAACAGAGGAAGAGTGATGGAGCAGGACGCCTGCTGTTCTGCTCTGACCACTGCAGGCGAGCTCATGCAATGCACGTCATGCATCACATGTCACACACACAAGAGAAAGAGAGAGAGAGAAAGCAAGATAAAGATCTTACACTGGACTAACAGGAAGGTGCAAATCAGGGTTGTACACATGTAGGGTTGTATACATGTAGGGTCATGTACATATAGGTTCTATACCTGTAGGTTGTATACATGTAGGTTGTATACATGTGGGTTGTATATATGTAGGGCTGTATATATGTAGGGTTGTGTACATGTAGGTTGCATACATGTAGGTTGGTACATGTAGGTGGCATACATGTAGGTTGTGTACATGCAGGTTGTGTACATGTAGGTTGTGTACATGTAGGTTGCATATATGTAGGTTGTGTACATGTAGGGTTGTGTACATGTGTGAGTACATGTAGGTTGTGTACATGCAGGTTACATACATGTAGGTTGTGTACATGCTGGTTGTATACATGTAGGGGTGGCCCGAGTGTGTCTCAAGCTCTGCACTCTGGAGCCACCCTCACCTCACCCAAGTCCTGGTCCCAAGTGTGATCAGAGACTTGAGGACACCACACTCGAGGACTTCATGCTCCCAGATCCTTTGCCAGAGACACTCAAGGCTAGGAAGAGAGAGGAGCAGACAAAGCGGCTATTATTCGGCAGTGCTGGACCCATCTGGCATAGCCTTTGTAGTTCCTGGGTGACCCTCCAAGCTCACCCCACAGCTGGTGCTGCTAGGTGCCCAGGACCCCCACACTTGTGATGCCCGAGGGCCATCATTTCCCCAAGAGGTCATCCTAACTCACTCCTCCAAATGAAAAAGGAAAACTGTGTTGGTTTCCTGGGGTGAATAAAGAAGGCTTACTCACTCATCATGTCTGAATCTGTTCAAGAGCACAATAACAGGGGAGAAGCCTTCCCCTGGGGCCTCTGCCTAGTGCTTAGCTTTGTTTCTTTCTTTCCTTCCTTTCTTTCTTTTTCTTTCCTCCTTCCTTTTTCTTTCTTTCTTCTTTCCTTCATCTTTTTCTTTTTTCTTTCTCTTTCTTTTTGTTTCTTTGTTTCTTTCTTTGTTTCTTTTTTTTTCTTTGTTTCTTTGTTTCTTTCTTTGTTTCTTTCTTTGTTTCTTTCTTTCTTTCTTTCTTTGTTTCTTTCTTTGTTTCTTTCTTTCTTTCTTTGTTTCTTTGTTTCTTTGTTTCTTTCTTTCTTTCTTTGTTTCTTTCCTTTCTCTTTCTTTTTTTTGATCCAAGGCTTAACGCATGCCAGGAAATCACTTTACCCCTGACCTATAGGCCCCAGCACTTTTTGGACAGGTCACTCACTTTGTAGCCCAGGCTGACCTGGACCTCATTCTGTATCCTAGGCTGACCTTGAGCTTGCAGAAATTCTCTTAGAGCCTCAACTTCCCAAATGCCAGGGTTTCAGACACACACACCACCATGTTTGGTTATTTTTATGTTTTTTAGAAACCAGGTCTCACTGTGTAGCTCTTAGCTTGCTTAAAACTCATTGTGGATACCATACTGGACTCAAACTTGCATTGACGCTCCTGAGTCCTGAGATTACAGGCATGCATCACCATGCCTAACTTCCATGTGGCTATGTGTTTGTATGTGCACATGTAAGTATAGTATATGTGTATGTGTGGAGGGGTTATATGCTAATGTGTGTACCCTTGTGTCCTGTTAACTTGTCTGCAGAGGCCAGTGGCTGACATCAAATCTCTTCCTCTGTCACTCTTTGGTGTTACTTCCTTGAGACAGAGTTTCTCACTGAACCTGGAGCCCATGTTTTTCAGTTAGACTGTCTGGCCATCAAGTCCCAGCAATCCTCCAGTCTCTGCCTCCCTTAGTGCTGGGCTTACAGGCAGGCATGAGCACATTCAGATTTGACATGGGTGTTAGGGATTGAACTCAGATCCTCATGCTTGCACAGTAACTGCTCATACCTCCCGAGTCATCTCCCCTGTTCTGGGGACTTTTGCTCTCTTTCTTTGAGGAGGTTGGCCTTCTCTGCTTCTGTCCTGCTGACTACTTAACTTGGGACATGATGGTTTCATCCTGGCACTAGTATGTGCTCAGTGATCAATATGTCAAATCAATCAATAGCAGGTCCTGGATAAGTAATTTGTTGCATTGAAATACATCAAGCAGTTGTGTGACATTTGCTCAGGGACAGGCACTGGGGGACAGGTGAGAAATGAATAATCACCAAGCAGATACGCATGCTATCACAGAGGCGCAGAATCCAGTAGGGTCTCCCATCACAGGGGCTCTTGTTCTTCTGTAACCTCCACACTCTGCCCTTGAAGAGGTGGGGTCTATGTCCCTTTCCTTTGAAACTAGGTGAGCTTTTGCACCAGTTTGATCAATAGAGCAGAAAGATCATACAGTATAGTGACTACCTTGTTCTGGAACACTCCTTGCATGGGAGTGGTCCTGAGGCTACCAGGCCACCATGCTGTGAGGAAGCCCAACTTCCCTTATCCCCAGAGTCCCAGAGCTGACCTGAAGAAAGAAACTAGGTGAGCTTTGAGTTGCTGTAGCCACTTTGGTTTTATTGCATGAGAGGAGATCACTGGCCAGAGCTGCTCAATTTAGAACGGAAATAACAAGATATGATAAAAATAAATGTTGTTACTTTAAATCACTGAATGATGGGCTGGTTTGTAACACAGCAATAGCTTTTGAGTTCAAGGAACATAAAATCTACTTGGGAAGTCAAGAAATGAACGAATTGTGTTATTTTGTATTGTTTAGGGACAGAGTGTCACATAGCTCAGTCTGGCCTCAAACCCACTGTGTATCTGAGGATGACCTTGAACTCCTGATCCCCCTTACTCTACCTCCCAAGTGCTGGGATTATAGGTATGTGCCATGATGCCCATCTTATATTTTTATAAGAGAGTATCTTGCTATGTAGTGGATGCTGGACTTAAACTCACAGTCTCCTGCCCTTACCTACTGAGTTGCTGGGATTACGGATGTGTACTCCCTGGGCTAGAAATCAGTGAGTTTAACGAGGTTATATCACCAAGTTTAGATAGTGCCTATAGCCTCGGAGTAACAAAAACTGAACAGTTCTACCTCATGTAACATATCACCCATTCCTTCTTCCTTCTCCCTTCCCTCCCATCTCTGCTCTTCATCCTGCCTTGACTGTTCAAAGCCTGATTTCAGAGTTGGGGACAGGGAGGAGAAAAATGGTGGTACCATCACAAGACTTCCTCATTCAATGTTTCTAATTATTGGCAATAAATATGTTAATACAAAAATAAATTAAATCTGGAAATAAAGTTAACCATTATGCTAGTCCAAAAACAAACAAACAAAAAAGCCTGATCACCGTCAAATGTCTGCATATGTCATCCATCATAGTCTGTAAGGCCTGAGACTTTCTCAAGTTTTCAGCTTGAAAGAGCTTTCAATTCACAAGCTACCCAGTCTCCCCAATTTCACCATGGATATATTGCAGAGTCGAGTCAAAGATGTTTAGATCACAAATCCCTGATCCTGGCTTGAGGATCCTGGCAACAGTCATCACATAAATTTCCAAAGAAGAGACACATCCGCATAATTAAACCAAAGATATCACAGACTCAGGCGCAGCACGCAATGAGGGCAGGGCTGGGAGAGAGTGCAATTCATCAAAGCCTCATCATAAATTCAAGTTGTAGGACTGGAAAGAAACAAAGCATGGATACTTCCCAATCCCAGCAGCTGGACTTCTCACTAAAACCCCCGAATCACTGCAGCTCAACTCCACATCTGGGAGAGAATAAAAAATAATAAAGATTCAAAAAGAACAGACGCTGGGTAATTACCAGTTGAGGGGTGGATCAGGAATATAAATTTTCGGAGAGCCTAAAGACAGAAATATGCATTGGCACATGGGTCTCAGAATTGAATTTCGCCCAGCTGTGGCCACCACTCTTCATTATGACGAGAATTCAGTCAGCAAATGCGCTTTTGAAGCAATGGATGTAATTAGGTTCAGGTTGACATGACCTGAATTAGGGTTGCTGAATTTTTATTTAGTTGACACCAGCAAGGGAATAAAATGTCCAGCAGGATTTTGACACTGAGAAGCAGCACTAAAGAATGGAATACTTGTTTATTTCTTTAGATAGAGTCTATGCTGTCCATGCTGTTCTCAAACTCATGGGCTCAGAGTGATCCTCCTGCCTCAACTTCCCAAGTAGCTGGAATTATGCCATGAGTGTCCATTACCATATCTAGCTAAGAACATTGTATTTAGTGTTAGGTATAAGTTCTCTCTCTTCCATGTATGAATTGTGTGAAACAAGGCATGACTTCATCCTCTAAACTTGTAAAGAAATCTATAAGTTGAGATAACATTGACATCACAGAATTTTTAAAAGTTTTTGTTGATAATTCTCATATATGACTTGCATGTAGTTTGCTCACAATCCCCTCCATTACTTTCTTTTGTCTCCCCTCCTCTCTCCCTCCACCGAACCCCTTCTTCTTTCCAACTAGTCCCTCTTCTATGTTAATGTCTTTTTTTCTTCCCTTAATCATCCATGTTGAAATGTTGATGAGCTCAATATGTTCAGGACTTGCAGAGTTAGGTAATGACAGCCAGTGTGAGGTCATGAAGTAATGGTCACTTCATGTCCGGAAGATAGTTTCCCAATGCACTCTTCCCCATCCTCTGGCTCTTCTATTCATTCTGTCCCCTCTTCTGTGATACTCACGGAGCGTTGGAGGGGTCATCACAGAGTTTTCATTAGGATTAAGTTAGGTAATATATCTTCAAAATCTCAAGCCACAATGTTTTCATCTTCATCTTTGAAATGTCACCACCGCGTTATGAAAGAGAACACCAAGAGTTCTTGGTACAGTGCCCGTTATAGAACAAATCACTCAGTAAATTATTACTATAATTCTTATTCTTCTATTATTATTATTATATAAAAGTAATCTATTTGAAAAGAGATGAGCATAATTCTTAAAATCAAAACAACATTAACAAGAATGCAATCTCTTCTTACTGAAGGTAAAAATACTAATTTAACTCAATTTCAAATTCACTAAGACATGGAGACAGGCAGGGTGGGAGCCGCCAGAGTTCATGGCTCTTTTGCATCAAGCACTGAGATAAGTGCTCAGTGAAGCCCATGACACAGCAGCATTTTCATCCATATATATATTATGAGTTACTATTTCAATTTTACAGGTGAAGCAAGAGAGGCACAAAAAGGTTGAGTGTGTTGCTGAAGGTCATGCAGTTAACAAGACAGAATTCAGAATGGCACATGGACCAGCTGGATTCCAAAGGCCAAGGCCACATAACAATCATTGATTCTATAAATGCAGTCATGTGGAGATATCAACCAGAGCCCACTGACCTCACTCAAGATATGGAGAGGAGCTGGATTGAGCCTAGGTTGCAGAGGCTGTGATAAAAGGTGCCCGCCCAGTAGATGGCCAACTCCCGAGGGCAAAGGAAGGTCCTTGTGCCCTGTCATTCAGGAAAAGAACCAAAACAGAAGATAATCAACTAATAACATGTTCCCCCTTACTGCCAGACACTGATTGGTTCTCTAGCTAGGGTTTCCCCTGGGAAGGACCCATCCTTCAATCCATCCTCACTCATGAATAGGTCTACATTTCCATCCAGGACCAGCAGATTTCTGGGCTTCCTAGAAAGTTTTCGTTATGGATGAACAGTGTTTTAGACATCATGGCTTCAGCCAAGCATACTCCTTGGATGGATATGTTCTTGAGGTCAATGTCATTTTGGCTTCAGCAGTCAAGATTCTTAATTGTAGAATTGCTTAAAGCTGCAAGGAATATACTTCTAGGGATGCCATCATTTGTAATATTTCTAGGAAGGCTGGAGAACTAAGTGTGACCACTACACACCAATAATAAAGCAGCAAGTGACCATTCTGCAGGGCTTCTCAGGTCTTAAATTCTGTATGAGAAGACGTCTGCGGGGGAGGGGGAGGAGGAGAAACAGCAGGAATGGAGGAGAGAGACTGGGCTCAGGCTAATGTGTAGATATCAGACAGGTGCATGAAGCCTCCTTTCACAAGTCAATTTTGTTAATAAAACAGTCATCATTGAGATGTAATTTATGCATCATGAAACTCGCTCATTTAAAGTGCATAGCCAATGATTTTATTTTATCGAGTTCATCAGCACCATCTAAATTTAGCACATTTTCAACTCCCTTCCAAAAAAAAAAAAAAACAAAACTTGATACTCAAGTTGTGTATGGCAGAGGCCTGGCATCCCAGCACTTAGGAGATGGGGTTCAGAGGATATTGAGTTCAAAGCCAGCCTTAGCGTAGAGAGACCCTACCTCAGAAATGTATAAATTAACAAAAAGAAAGATGAAAGTCCTTAGCAGTCTCTCCTCATCCCTCATCCTCCCACTTACCAGGCTCTGTACATCTCTCAAGCACAGACTCATACAATGAGTGTGTGATTTCACCACTCACCCAGTGTCCCTGTTAATCCCTGTGACGCTGTGCATTCCGGCTTCGTTCCTTCTCTGCTGTGGAGTAGTCTTTGTATGGAGACCACATTGTATGATGGGGATTTGGGTCGTTTTCATATTGGGGCCCTTCTGAACAGTTCTTCTATGAACATCATTGTGGAAAATTTTATTTGGATGCATGTCTTAATTTTTCTTGGCTATTTCTAGGAATAGAATTGTTTGGCCTTGTGGGAGTCCAAATTTAACATCTGGAGGAACTGTCACACTGTTTTCCAAGGTGGCTATGCCCTTTTACATCTCCACCAGGACTGCCTGAGGCTCTGGCATTAGGTACAACCAAACATTGTGTAGCATCACCTCTTTCTAGTGACAACTTTTAAAACTATCCTAATAGAAACTCTATAACTTAGTTAAAACAATAACCTCTACCCCTCTGTCCCCCGGTCCTCTACCTCCTGTCACTATACGTGCCTGATCTAGGTACCTCGTATGAGTAGAATTCTATGGTATGTGTGCATGGGTTGTGTCTTGCTTATCTCACTTATTATTGGGTTTTGAGTAATATTCCCTGTAATGTGGATACCACAGTTGATTCGTCATTCTTCTGTTGATGGACACTTCAGTTATTTCCCCCTTTGCCACTGGGAATAATGTGGCTTTGAACTTTGTGGCAGAGAATCTGAGCACCCCCCTGTGCCCAGCTTTCAGTTCTTTTGGGTGTGAACCCAGAAGTGGGGCTGCTGGATCATGGGGAAATTCTATGTTTAACTTTGGAGAAGCTGCCAATCTGTTTCCACATTGGCTGCACTGTCTTCAGTTCCCACCAGTGAGGCACACGGTTCCAATTTCCCCACATCCTTACCAACACTTGTTATTTTTTGTTCTAGCCATCCTGGTGGGTGTGAAATGGTCCTGTGTTGTGGTTAGGATTCACATTACCCACGTGGGCATCTTTTCATATGTTTATTGTTGATTTTGTTGAGTGTCTGATCTGGGGAAATGTCTCTTTCAAATCTTTTGAAAATTAAATGTTTTACACCTTTTAAATCATGTGATCTACTTCTCTCTTCTGGATGAGTCCTTGTCAGGCATATGATCTGGAAAAATCTCCCTAGTCCATGATTGTCTTTCTTCTTGCTGGAACCACCTGAAGAAGAGAGCCTCCGCATCTGATGAAGAGCAATTTATTTTGTTCTAGTGCGCATGCTTTTGCTGTCATTCCATATTATGGCTAAAACCAAAATCAAGAAAAGGTACTCATATCTCTTTGAAGGGTTTCAGAGTTTTAGCCATTATAATTAGAACTCTGACCTATTTTGAATTAATTTTTGTGTTTGATGTGAAGTAAGGGTCTTATTTCTTGTGTATGTAGAGATTAGTCTATTTGCATTTGCATATGTTGAGATCTTTCCATAAAAGAAACTCATTTTTTTTAAAAAAAGGCAATGATAAAATATTCTAGACCTGAGAGAGAGAACTTCATTTAGTCGGTGATATCAACTACTTGAAACAAGAGTTGTTTAAGAAAGATATATATGTTTGTTTGTTTGTTTCCTATTTATTTCAGGTAAAAGAATTCTAGGGGCAAGTTGATAGAATTCTTTCCTGAAATAACATCCTCAAGATTCACATAGTCATGATGGAGTCGCAGCAGCGCCTGCCAAAGACTCTGCATTCTGGACAGAAAGGGGAAAAGACAAAAGGGAAGTCATCGCATTAAACAAGCTTCTCCAAGTCCCAGATAAAGTCTCCAGCTTGCAACTCATTGGTCCCTCATGTAGCAGTGAAGCTGGTGCACAGACACACTCATTTCTAGAAGAGCTCTGACGTTGAGTTCAATGAATGCATGGGTACCAGGTCATCAAAACAGCAGATTGTAGTGGGAGTGGCAGCTGTCAATGCAATATCCCCTCCTTTAGTGTCCTTAGTGCCAAGGGATCATGAGCCCAATATTGCCAGAACTTCCAAGTTTTAGAAGTTTGAATTCTACATTTTACATGACCTTTCTAAATTTTTCCAATTTAGTAACCAATCAAGAGATAAAAGAGCACTGGAGAGATGGCTTAGACGTTAAGGTGTTTGCCTTAACAAAAGCAGAAGGACCCGAGGTCGATTCCCCAGTACCCACATAAA